>CAMOHE010047700.1:2750-17363 GCA_946598075.1 Artocarpus hirsutus
TAAGTTTCCTAAATAGCTTAAAAGCCTTACAATAATATAAAAAGTAAACGCATGTTTTGTAAAAGAAAAGGAAACTAGACAATAATCAAGCAATTAGCTGATTCTTCTCGCCACTTGTCGCCTCAAATTGGGAAAGTAACTGAAATGGAAAGTAGCCAGATTATTTGCAGCCATAGGATTATTCGGTCCCTTCTAGAACTTGAATCACGCATTTGTTGGTCTGGATGTCACATGCAATTCCCTCAATGGGCCTCCATGCGATGGCTTGAGCCCAAGATGCTTGAATCAGCCCAATAAGCATTTCTTTGAATTTCTTTGCACGAGCTCTCGTAACTGGACCAATGGGAACTTGAATTGGATCTAAATATGGCTCTTCCCTTGTGCTCTTGCTTGTGCTACCGATGCCCTCATCAGTAGCACCGTATCGTTGGGAGCTAGCAGGAATGAGGGAATTGAGGAAGCAGCTTCAGGAACTTATAGGCAAAGGATATATTCAAGACTGCATATGATACGTCAGTTTCGTTTGCCAAGAGGCACAATGTTACGCTCAGATTGTGCGTTGGTTATCGACAGCTGAATTTGGTCACCGTGAAGGATGAATATTTCAGGCCCAAGATCGATGAGTTATTTTACCAGCTAGGGAGTTCTCGATGCTCCTCGAGAACAGATTCTTGATCCAGAAGCATCAGCTGCATGTCCAGAAGGTCGAGTTTGAAGCATATCATTTTGAGTAAAGCATCTTAGCGGATTCGTCAAGATTGAGACTATAGTACGACAGGGTGACTGAAGATCACGGCCAAGATTTACAGCTTTTGAAGACTTGCCAGGTACTGTAGAAAAGTTCGCGAAGGGTTTCCCCAAAGGTAGCCACTCCATTGACGTAGTTGATTGGGACAGGAGATAGGTTTGAAAGGAACGAGGGATGCAGATGCGCTTTCCAATAGTTGAGAGATCGATTGACTGCCACTTCTGCATTGGCTACATTGAACGGTGACGAGTTTTATGAGATCTACACCGTTGTAGTAGAACAAAGAAATGGATATGTGTTAATGCGGCATGGACGAGTTGTGACTTACAGATTGCAACAGTAAAAACCTCGTGAGCAAAACTTCCCCACTCATGGTCTAAAGTTTGCCATAGTAATTTATGCTTCGAGGAATCTAGATAAGCCACTAGCTGGAGTGATATTTTAGGTATTCTCGGATCATAGGGGCTCAAGGCATTTGTTCACTCAGAGAGATTCGAATTTGAAGCAGCAATGAAAGGTGAAATGTATAGAGGATGAGGATATCTCGCTGCAGTGTCATCTGGGTATGGCCATTATTGTTGCAGATGTGCTCAGCAGGAGGTTATTAGGGATTCGTGCTAAATCTTCGTGCGTATTTAGCACTAAAGAATTGGAGAAAGACGCTAGTGTGGGCAAATATGGATTGTAGTACCGTGAAGACTACGATTAGGTATCAGTGTACTTTAGGGATTCGGCTTAAGCACGTGTTCAAATGATAAAATAGAATCAATGATGAGACTAGCATTTTTAGGAAATGTGGTCGCGAATACGGACCGGGGAGTAGTCTAGAAACCAGAGAGTTCCTGCAGATGGATCGTTGGATTTCGAGAAATGTTTGGCAATGCCTGTGATTGAGGAAGTGACAAGGGTCTTGATGGATAAAGCTCACAAGTTTTTGTTCGCTAGTCACCCTAGGAGCTCAAAGATGCATTGCGGTTTGTAGAGGCAGTACTAGTAAAGAGGCATGAAGAAAGATGTTCAAGAATACGTGGTCGAGTACGTAGCTTGTCTTTAGGTGGCAGCCAAGCATTAGGAGTTCGCTGGTCAGCTTCAGCCGGTTCGTATTCCTAGATGAAAATGGGAGCATGTCGCGATGATTTTCTCATCAAGTGGCTGAGGATGGAATAAAGACATGATATGATCTGGGTCGTCATTGGCAAGTTGACGAAATCGATGCGTTTTATTCTCATTAGGTCCTAGTGTTTGCAATAAGTTCTTGGAGGAGCTTTAGGAAGCTTTGGGGCACAGACTTAGGTTCTAACATGGCTCATAGGCAATCCGAGCGAGTTATTTAGATTCTCGAGGATGTATTACATGCGTGTTTTGGATTTTGGTAGAAACTGGAAGGGATAATTACATTTGACGGAGTTGCATACAACAACAGTTATCGAGCAAGCATCAGGGTAGCACCATTCGAAGTACCCTGCGGTCAGTTGTGTTGATCGTTGGAGATTCAGGCAGGATCAAAAGTCGAGACCATTATTGAACCCAAAAAGACCCACAAAATAGCGAAAAGGTGGCTATTGTGTTATGTAATCGATTGAAAGCAGCTCAAGGTAAGTAGAAGAATTGTGCGATCAGGAAACACTAATCTTTAGAACTTGAGGTAAGGGATTTTGTCCTCTTAAAGTTTTTTCATGTAGGTGAGTTTTGCGTTTCGTTATGAGCGAGAAACTTGCACTAAGGTACGGTGGATCATTTGAGATTTCTCGACGTGTTGGAGTGATCGATTGTTGCTTCAATCTCCCTCTCAAACTCTAATGTTCATGTCGTAATCCACGTGTCAATGCTCTAGAGATGTCCGCTCAAGCCAAACAAAATTGTCTCAATTCACAATGTGCAGGTAAAAGTATCGGTTTAGAATATCAGTTGAAAGGTGTTAAGTTTGTGACATCAAGAAATTCTGTTAGCACATGTGGTGTGACTTCACCACAGAGTTGATAAGGCAACCTAGGAATTAGAGTCGATTGTGTGGAAGTTGTATCCGCATTTGTCTTGTTTGTGAATCGATTAGCAAATTTCGAGGGCGAAATTTCTTTTAAGGGTGGAGAGTTGTAACACCCCAAAATTAATTAAGTGTTATTAGTTTGTAAAATGGTGGATTAGTGTGCCATAAAGAATATATTAAACTTAATTTAATCATTTTGTGAAAATTTTAAATTAATGATATTTTTGATTATTTTAAAGATTTTTAGTTACTCTTAATTATTTTATTTGTTATTTTAAATTTTGAAACAAAATAATTTATCAATTACCAACCACATCTTTTTCAAAACCATAGGTGGTACATGGTTTCTTTTGTTGGTTTTGCTTCTCTCTCTTTGTTTATTTAAGCTCTCTCTCTCCCTCTTTCTTTTTTCATGTTCTCTCTCTCTCTTTCTCTCTCTCGTGTCTCACTCTCTCTCATTATCTCTCTTACTCTCTCTCTTCCTCTTAAATTTTGATTAAAAAATCAAGTACAAGCTTTGGTTTTTAGTTGATTGGGAGCTTAAGAACATGCTTGGATGATCAAAACACGATTTGAAGATTAAATGAATGTTAGTTTTTAAAATTTCAAAACTTTTTTAATTTTCTTCAATTTTCCTTGCATCTTGAAATTTAAGCTCATTTAAGTTTAGAAAACCTTTAATCTAAGTTAGAGAACCTTAAAGTAGCTAAAATTTAAGCTTCGTTTGAAGAAAAACGTATTTAAATCAAGATTTTTCATTTTTCTTCAATTTTGGGATTTTTCAAAATCTTTGTGTAAATCTTGTTTAAATTGGTTCAAAAGTGTTCTATACTATTTTTCCATCAACCATGGATGTTTTCCATGCATGAGAACTAATAAAAACAGGTTAGAATGAAGATTTGGGCTTAAGAGGCCGAGAACCCATGCTGGAAAATTCTAAAAATTTTCAGTTCGACAGGCCAAACTTCATATTCGGCAGGTTGGATTCATGAGTTCGGTAGGCTAGATTCATAAGACCAGCAAGCCGAACCTGAAAAAGCTCGACCAATTGGACTTATGCAGTTCGATCGGCCAAACCAGGGGACCGACAGGCCGATCGAGAATGGTGAAATTTTGTAATTTTTCATCTGTTTTTGCTGTTTTGAACCCCGATTGAGGTTCCAACCTTATGAAATGATTTTACAAATACAAATGGCACACTAGGACACCGTGAGACAATTTGATGACATAGGATGTTTTAAGCTAGATATTGATAGACTTAGTTTGTATATTTAAGGTTGTCCGAGGTTTCGCAGAGCTAACGTTTAGTGGGCTGGGACTATGGTGTAGGACACCGGTACGAGTAATGAGGCAGGACTTCTACCCCTCTTTCTTGGTAACCTTGTCTTTAAGGGATTTTGATCTCAAAGGAATTCTACCAAAATGTTTTCAATAATAAATGTCTTCAAAAAAGGGGCTTTTGGCCACACGATGATTTCCTACAAAATGATTTTCTTTAGAATGAATTTCAAGGCATGGTTTAGATAAACTTCTTAACAATTTTCATTACTTATCAAGAATTGTATGATTATAATGAATCGAATAATAAATGTAATTGAGAATACTTAATAACATGGGATTTAAATAATAATAAATATACATAAGGGCATGATGCTATAATTAGAGATCGGGTCGTGTAGCGTGCGACTTTGGGGGCTCCCGAAACCTAGTTGGGCCACTTCGGTGACGATTATCATGGTTTTCCTGAAAAAAAATGTAAAGGTACTTTCTAGATGAACATTTTGATAAGACTTGTTTAAATAAATTTATTCAATTATTTATTCTTTTATTCAATTAATTAGGTATTTATTTATTTATTTATTAAACTTTGTTCTATTTATTTCTTAAAAAGGTAAATTTTGTATTTAAATTAATTACCCATTTTTAAACCTTAGTCCTACTTAGCCTTTGCTCATTGTTTACTTGTTTCCAAACCTTTCCCCCTCTAGGTGAAATCCAGCTTAGGACTGATAGGAGTCTACTGCCCAGACTCGCGAGCAATAGAGGATCTTGAGTAAGTTAGTAGCTGTAGTAATTCAAGGCATGTATTATTTAAAATTTTATTTCTTTTGATTGGACTGTGACTGTAATAATTTATTATCGATAGTATGTGTGTGCACACGTTGTGGGCTGGTAGGACCCAACACGTACCCTCCTTGTCCTCTTTAATGTTTTATTTCATTTGATTTTTATTTTATTTGTTAAACTATTATAAATGTTTGTTTCAAAAGGATTTTAAATCACCATGTTTTTCATAATTAATTAAATTCTTTAACTCATATTTTTATTCAAATTTCTTCTTGACTAACTTAATTAACCTACCACGTCACCTCTCGTACTTCGGGACGTGACAGTTAAGATCAAAGGTTATAAAAATACAAGTTCAACTCAATGAAAAGGATCAAACTATTGGAAAAGAAGGGGATGAGCTTTAAAGTTATATTGAAGTTTTAGTTCAAGAGCATGTCCCAGTAACAACAAAGGATTGGAGAGACAGGAGCAATAAGGGCAATATGGAATGTGTTTGGCAAGGTATTATTTCATCCTTCACCGTTCTTGAGATCATGAGGAAGAAGTTAATAACAAACACTGCTAAGATGGCACGCGACTTTCGACGCAACCTAAAGAAGGCTTTCATTAAAGGCCACAAAGATGACCCTAATGTTTTCAAGCTCCCAAAAAAAAAAAAGATTAAAAATTACCCTTCTATTAGTTCAGACCAACGAAGGGACTTTGTGAAACACAAACATAATGATGAGCAAAAAGAGTTGTTAGAAAAAGCAAAAAATAGACAGATGAATTCAATCTCAAGCACTTGTGGGGTTGTTCAGGATATAAGAAAGTGGAGTGTGAATGAGTAATTAAAATTTGCTTACTTTATTTACATAAACTTTGTAATTTTCCTATAAAATTTAAATGGCCTCACCTCTTAATGCAGATGAGAATATAAAACACCACTATGCCTCCTTCTTGTTATGTTATTTGAAAGTTTATCTGATAAAAGAATTTTGAAACTTTTAAAAATCAAGATGCAAAGAGATTGGCCGACTAATTGTAAGTTACTTACTATTTTTAACTTTTAGTGTTTCAACTTTTGTATTTAATGCTATTAGTTTTAACTTGTATTAATTTCGTGATTAACAGGAAGATTATGAAGAGCAAGCGTCCTAAGGCACGTTTTGATCTCAAGGGACAGGTATTGACTGTCGCTTTGGGTAATCTTGAATATTCAGGATAGGTACACAGTTAATCTCAGTTTGTCAAGCAATCCCAATATTTTGATTTCATTCTAAGCTCAAAGTCCAACACAAAGTTGATCGAGCTGAGTAAAAAGGTCTAAATGATAGAGTCTAAGTTTTTCAAGTAGGAGAAGATTATGAGAAGTCAAGCTCGTTGGATTTAAAATGGACATAATTTAGTTAATGAACTATTAAATGATATTATTTGATTAAAAAAATATGAAAATAGTAATATAATAAAAATTGAAAAAAAAGAAAAATTATGTAAATAACGTAACATTTACTAATAGAAAAGAAATAAAAATCCCCTAAAAAGAAAAGAAATAATTTTTAAAAAAATTAATTAACAAATATAAATATATTATTTACAAATAGAAAAGAAACTAAAAAAAAGAAAAGAAATTAAATTTTTCTTTAGAATTAATAACAACTATAAAATAAAATTTCATAATTTATTATTTTACTTAACAAGTAATTGATATGAAAAATGAATTTAAATTTAAGTTATATGAAAAAATTGGACATAAGATTATAGTAAAATTTGATAAGATTTCATAAATTAAAAAAAAAATTATGCCTTTTTCTAATGTAGTTTGATATGTGACTGGCTGGATAGTCACAAGAACAACGTATGTGGGTATGTGTTTGTGTTTTCATTTTGCATGTGCAAGCATGAATTAACTTTAGACTCTTTCGAGGATCGGTACATAGTAACCGATGCTTAAATTGTCCTGCTTGGACAGTTTGGTATTGTAATTTACGTGTTTATTATTCAATTTCACTCATGCCTTTGGTAGAGGTCTCGGTACGTCTTTCTTTGTTCTCTAGGTGTGCATCTGATAGCACACTTAGAAGAATTAAAGGCAGAAACTGTTGAAATTTCTACAAAAAAGGGACGTCGTTGGATGAGTGATACAATGCGTAAATTACAATACTGCATAGGATAGGACCTTACCCTGTAGGTTTGGAATAAATGTGGTGTCTAGAATTGCATGCATACATACATTGACATGACTTACTTTAATGATTGTGTCTATTATTGTTTATAGTTGAAATGCCGATTGACAAGAGTTGGATTTAATGGGGAACCGGTTGCCAGACAAGTATTAGATAGCTTGTCTCCTTTTATGGAGGTCTTAAAGAATTATGCAAATTCAATTGGGCGTATCAGTTGTCCTTGTTTGAAGTGTAGAAATCATGACATGCTGCAAGTAGAAACAGTGAAAGTGCACATACATTGAATTGTTTTTGTTACAACATACACTAAATGGATTCATCATGGTGAAGTAGAAATGGTTTCAAGTACTTGTCCAGTTGTAAATGAACTGGCAAACGAGGTGCTTGCATTCATAAACAATGTTGCTTAGATTAATGACGATCATGATATGTTGGGTGAGATGTAAATGAAAATAGAAGATCGTAGTATGATGAATTCAAGGATCACTTATCTGAACTCCAAGTGGGATTGTATCTGGGCTATACTAAGTATTCATCATTAAATTTCTAGTAAAATTGATGCACCTAAAAGTGCTTTATAAGTGGTCTAATGAGTGCATGGATGTTACTTTGAAGTTATTGAAAGATGCATTCCCTGGTGGGAACAAGTTACCTACTTCTCATTATGAGTCGAAGAAGCTATTGAGTAAACTGAAACTGAGCTATGTAACAATTCATGTGTGTAAATATAATTATTCTTTGTTTTGGAAGGAGAATGCTGACCTACAGGTGTGTCCAGTGTGTAGCATAAGTCATTGGAAGAATAAAAAGGGGAAAGAAGTTCCATGAAAAGTACTTCATTACTTCTCTTTGAAGGATCAATTGAAGTGTTTGTATGCTTCTTGTCACACTGCTAAGGAAATGTTGTGGCACATATGTGGCCAATCAAAGGATGAAGACTTGATGTGTCATCTAGTTGACGGTAAAGAGTGGAAAGAGCTAGATGAAAAGCTAACTTTACATGTGAACTGAGGAATGTTCGATTAAGGTTAGTTGTTGATGGTTTCAACCCTTTCGGGAACATTGGTCTTTCATACAACATGTGGCCTATGGTTATGACTGCTTATAATTTATCTCCGTGGTTAGGAACTAAGGATCCATACAAGATGTTGACCTTGTTGATTCTTGGTCCAAATGCTCCTAGGAAGGATAAAGATGTGTTCTTAAGGTCCCTTCTGGATGAGTTTAAAGAATTATGAGATAAAGGTGTTGCTGTGCATGACATTGCTTTGAATAAGTCATTCTGAATGTGGGCTATGTTGCTCATGAAAATTAATGACTTCCTTGGCCATAGTAGTTTATCTGGCTGGAGTGATCAAGGGTATTTGGCATGTCCAACCCATAATGATGTAACCCCTTCAAAGGAGATAATGAGTAAAACTTGTTTTGTTAGGCATCTACAATGTCTTCCTATTACTCATAGGATGAGAAACAACAAAAAGTTTGATGGTAAGGTTGATCGATGACCTTCTTTGCCTCAGATATTCATTCAATAAATATTGGTTCAGTTAGAAAAGGTTGGATCTAGATTGCTTATTAGGCATGAAGAGTATGGCGATAAGAACCATAAGAGGCATCCGACAGAGCTTAAATAGACAAAGAAGAGTATCTTTTGTGAGTTATCTTACTAAGCTTCATTATCATTATGTCACAACTTAGATGTCATGCATATCGAGAAGAATGTATGAGGTACCTTCTTAGGCATAATTCTAAACACTGATGGAAAAAGAAAAGATATAGACTAGGCAAAGATCATGCTACAAAACATGGGGATGCATACAAAGTTGCATTTGTATAATAAAGGTGATCGTTGGATGAAACTATATGCAGCGTATACATTGACCTTGGATAACTGTAAAAAGTTCTATGAGTTTTTAAAATCAATATGGTATCCTAATAGGTTTGCTTCAAATATGAGGAAAAATGTGATAGAGGGGAACAAGAAGATTACTAGGTTAAAATCACATGATTGTCATATGATAATGTAGTAATTATTGCCAACTGGGATTCGACCATTTATGAAGAAAGAGATTATCAATGCAATAAAAAAATTAAGCAATTTCTTTTAGTTGTTATGTTCAAGGACATTGAGGATAAATGATTTAGAGAAAGCCTAATAAGATAATGTTCTTATTTTATACAAGTTAGAAACAATTATCCCCTGCTTTTTTTAATATTATAGTTCATTTAGTCATGCATGTATTAGAAGAAGCCATTCAAGAAGACATATTTATTTAAGGTGGATGTATCCATTTGAACGCTTTTGTGGATCATTGAGGAAATATGTCAGGACTTGTGCATGACTAGAGAGATTGATTACCAAGGCATATATTGTCAATGAAGTTCTGATTTTTTGTTGATGTATCTAAGTAGCATTGAGAGAACATTTAATAGACTTAAGAGAAATTAGGTAGAGGATGAAGATGGTAACACTAATAAGATTTTTGTCTTTGAAACTCATTGTCGTCCAATTGGAAATATAAACCTGATCATGTTAGATGACTAATGGCAGAATAAAGCCGAGTGTTACATATTACATAACTGTTCAGAAATTCAACAATACATCAAGTAAGTATTTCTTTAATTTTCATTTTATATAGTTATGTCAAATAGAATTATATCACTCACTCAAATTCCCTAATTAACAATGACCATATGAAGGAGTTGAAGCATTTCAGTCAAACCTGATCATATGATGACATTCAAGCCTCCACTGGATCCTCATAGACTACCTTCCAAATATGAGTTGGGTATGTTACAACCTAAACACAATTTTGTCAACTTTTTTCAATCAATATTATATAAATAGTAACTATGATAGAAAAGTAGTTTCAATTTGAAATGTTGATGATGTTTATAGTGTTGGATGCTGCACCTTAAGCACATAAAGGTCGAGGGAAGGTGAAGGATCATGAAATTGTTGAACATGTGGCAAAGAAACGAAAGATTACCCTCAAATTCGACGATGCTAGTACCTAAAAGGCATTTGGCCGGTTCGATTCTTGGTTTGATAGTGCAATTGTCATTTATATCAGGGATGCATGTGAGCCATTTCATGATATTTAGATAGATGTGAACCCCCAACACACGAGAACCATACAGGATCTCATACTGGTATTCATCTAACTGGATCATTGTTGTAAATCCTTAAACATAATAAATAACTACTTAGCATATCAAATTGTTACAGGATTGGTTTGACCTTTATTACAGCTACAAGAACAGTATCCTCTGTTTTGTAGTTTATAAGGAGGCATCTAAACGTTATAAGGATTAGAAGAGTGACCTCCACAAATACTTCAAAGTGCAAGGTGGGGCAACAAGCAAGCACATACTTAGAGCAAACCCCCCACCTAACCTCAGGAATTAAGATCAATAGGGTTGTTGCGATAGGTCCATGTCCACCAAGTTTCAAGTAATTGTAGATTTGTTAAGTTGGTGATTGATTATATATATTAATTTCAATTTGGCTAAATTTGAATGTAATTATAAACAGAAAAAATTGAACATAAATAAGAATAAGTGTGATACCCAGAAGTAGTCAAGCTTACATGGTGTCACGCTACGGAGTACAAGAAGTGATGTGGCAATTTAATTAAGTTAATTAAGTAAAAATTTTAATTAAAACACAAGTTTAAGAATTTGATTAATTATGAAAAACATGATAATTTAAAATCCCTTTTAAGCAAACATTCATAATGATTAAGCAAGCAAGATAGAAACAGAACAAAATGAAATAAATTAATAAGGAAAGGAAAAACACGCGTTGGGTCCCACCGACCTACAACTTGTGCACATACATAGTATCGACAATATTTAAATTACAATCATAGTACAAAATAGAAAGAAAAATTAAAATAGTACATGCCTTAATTAATTTGTACAAATGTCCTACCTAGATCTTTAACTAGTCACAAGTCCGATCTATTGATCCTTCGTCAATCCTAAGTTGTATTCCACCTAGGGGTGATTTTAAAAACAAATAAAACATGAGTGAAAGTCACAGTTGGACTATGTTTTAAAAACAGATAAATAATTTGAATATAAAAGTTCCTTTCAAAGAAATAATTAGAAAACAGTATTAAATAAATAAATTCTTTCAAATAAGTCTCATTAAAAACAGTTCGTCCAGAAAGTACCTTTATCTTTCTTGGGCAAACCATAAATATCACCACCGAAGTGGCCTAGCTGGGTTTTGGGACCCACCCCAAGGTCGCGCGCTACACTACCTGATCTATGATATGGCAATATGGCATCATATCCATTTATATTTCTATTAATTATTAAAATCTCTTTTTATCAAGTATTTCATTTACATTTATTATGAGGTTTATTATGAAAATCACCTCAATCTACTGTTTGTGAAAACAACCAATAAAAAAAATCCTTTTTAAGGCCAAAATCATTTAAAACTTAGCTATCAAGAAAAAAAGATAAAAGTCCTACCTCAATACTCATGCCAGTGTCCTATACTGTAGTCTCGATCCGCTATACGTTAGCTCCACGGAACCACGAACAACCTTAAATAGGAGCTAGGTTTATCAGTATCTATCTTAAGCTGTTCTATGTTACTAAACTATTTCATAGTGTCCTAATGTGCCATTTAAGTCTATAAAATCATACTAAAAGTTTAAAATCTCTATCGGGGTTCAAAACGGTGAAAACAGGTGAAAAAAATAATAAATTTTTACTATACTCGATCGGCTATTAGGTCTCCTTGGTTCGGCTTACCAAACTATGCAGTTCAACCTACCAGCAATTCAGGTCTGGCCTGTTGGAATTTTCCAGGTATGGCCTATCGGACGTATGAGGTCAGCCTACTGAACTCATGAATCCGGCCTGCCGAACTAGAAAATTATAAAATTTTCTAAAATCCGAGCCTCGGCCTCCCCGAGCTCCAATTCTCGATTTTAACCTATTTTCTCAATTCCCAAGCGTAAATAATTATCATAATTGATAAAAAACATAGTAGATTACTTTTTAATACATTAAAACAAGATTTAAACAAAGATTTTTGAATAAATCCGAAAATGAGAAAAATGGAAAAAAAAATGAAAAAACTTGATTTAAATTTGTTTTAATCAAACTAAGCTTAGATTCACTAACTTAAATTAAGGGTTTTCTAAGCCTAAGGATGCTTAGATTTCAAAATACAAAGAAAATTGAAAAATTGAAAAAGTTTAGGATTTTGAAAACTAACCTTGGATTTAAGTTTTAAATCCACTGATAACCGAAGCTTGGGCTTGATTTTGAAATCAAAATTTGAAGGAAATAGCGAGAAAGAGAGAGGCAGTGGAGAGAGACAAGAGAGAGAGGAAGAGAGAGAAAGAAAGAGAGCGTGAATGAGAGGAAGAGAAAGAGAGTGAGAGATTAAATAAAAGAAAGGGAGGCAAAACCAGTAAGAGAAACCATGTACCACCCATGGCTTTGCAAAAAGGACGTGGTTGGTATTTGACAAATTGTTTTGTTTTAAAATTTAAAATAATAAATAAAAATAATTAAAAGTAATTAAAAATCATTAAAATAATAAAAAATTACATTAATTTAAAAATTTCACAAAATAATCAAATTAAGTTTAAAACATTCATTATGGCACACTAATCCACTATTTTACACACTAATTCACTTAATTAAATTCAAGGTGTTACACATGATTAGATATTGTACTCTCTGTATTGCGACAAAAATGTTAGTTTTTTTTTTAATTTACTATTCATTGTAAAAGTTAACTTTGATAATCTAATATACTATTCTAACACATTCAAATTGTTGTGTAGGCTAACATGGAGCTTGAGCAGCCGATGTCTGCCATAGACAATTGAGGTGACATGCATCGTCATAGGGACACTTAGGTTAACCCCCAAGCACATCATACTTTTGTAAGTATTTTTATTCATTAGTATTATCTTTCCTTATTCAAATTAGCATATGTATTAATAACACATGTTTTCTTTTATTTGTATAGAATACGATGGAGGGGGAGAGACAAAACCCAGATGACATAGTTTGCTTCTGGTTCATTTGCGCTTGTGGTTACCAGGAGGGAATTTTAGAGCAACTCTTAGGTACACATAAAGGACACAAGATTAGAGTAGGCGTTACACTCTCGTGGAGGATTTACTTTAGCTCTGCTTCATTTTCTAGCTCCTAGACGAAAGGAACATCTTTGGCACTTGTTAATCCGACGTGGAGGAGTATTTGTGAAGATCGTATGAGCAAAACATGCAAATGTATAAGAACCAGAAGAAGATGATAGAGTTGTTGGCCCAGTTGCACTCTAATGTCCAATTCCCACCCCTAACTTGTACTTAACCTTATGCCACTCTAGGTCCTCCGCCTCCTCTAGATGCTGCTGACGACAACGATGATGATGCTAGTGATGCTACAAATTTAGGGGATTAGATTGTATTTTGTTTTTATTTTTCTATTTTGTTTATTATTTTTTATACGTTATGTTTGGTTGTATCTTATTAATGAAACACTTTATCACCATTTTCTTTTTTAATATTAACTTATTTTTATTATTATAATTTGATTAGTTCTATTTAATTTTGAATTTAAATATATTGTAATAAAATCTATTAATAAAATAACAAATTAAAAATTAAATGCAAAAATAAATTTATTATAATATTATAAATATTTAATAAAAAATAATAAGTTCATTGGTGATGACTTTTGGAAAAAGTAGTCACAAAAAAGTAAGCCACATGAGCATTTGAACAAGAATTTGCAATGACCAAATTTGAAAATGTTGTAGCTAAAAATAAAAGCCATGTTAGCCCAACGAAGTTGCTGACAACAGAATTGTAGGAAAGTTTTTATGACGATAGTTGTCATTAATGTAATTGTAACGATGTCATGTCGTGGCAAATAAATTTTTTATGACTAATTATATGCGACGACATTTTTGAGTGTCACAAATAATTGTTTTACGATGACTTTAATCCTTTTGAGACGACAAATGACCCTTTTTGTTGCAATAATAATAATAAAAATGTAATCATTAAAATTATATGTGTGTATATATATACACATACATTATATACGGGTCCAAGCACAGAGTACCATACAGTCGCCATATGTCAACCTTGTGGTATATCATGATCACGTATAGCATCTGTCTTACAAGGGATCAACATAATTGGTACATATAGGTACAAGATAGCTATACTAATTATACCTTAATGTGTCCTCAAACAAGACAAGAATCAAGAACTTTGATATATTCCTCAATGTTTTGCGTTAATTTTCTTAGACCTAGTCAGTTTGTCCGTTTCCAAGAAAATGCTTATTGGGCAATCATTATTAATACCTGTGGGCGAGGGATTCAACCTTTAAAAAAAATTAATATTAGGGCACCGAGTGTAATTCTGACTTTTGTGTTAAACTCATAAATTGTCATTTTTTATTATTCGATGTTTAAAAGATTGTCACATCAATAAAAAAAAAAATGTCATAAACTAGTAAAAAAAAGTTAGAAATATCAGAGTATATCCCTCACATTACTCTCAAATTACTCTCTCTCACTGTTTTTTTTTTTTTTTTTACATGTTTATGTGTGTGTGTATATATGGAAATGGATTCATTAATCCTTGATGCAT
>CAMOHE010047700.1:25815-78055 GCA_946598075.1 Artocarpus hirsutus
TCTCCTTGAACGGCGACTCGGTTCAAAGAGTCGTGGCCTACTTTGCGGGCGGTTTGGTGGCAAGGCTTCTTACTCGAAAGTCGCCCTTTTTCGACATGATCATGAAGGACCCGACGTCGGAGGAAGAATTCTCGGCCTTCATTGATCTCTATAGGGTTTCTCCCGACTATCAATTTGCTCATTTCACCGCGAACCAAGCAATAATCGAGGCGTTCGAGAAGGACGAAGAGACGAACAACCGGGCCTTGCATGTTGTCGATTTCGATATCTCCTACGGTTTTCAATGGCCTTCTCTTATTCAATCTCTCTCCGAAAAGGCTACCAGTGGTAACCGGATATCTTTGCGCATAACCGGGTTTGGAAGAAGCCCCGAGGAGTTGCAGGAAACAGAGAACAGGCTTGTTAGCTTCTCCAAAGGGTTTTGGAATCTTGCTTTCGATTTCCAAGGCTTGCTAAGGTTATCAACATCAACAGGTAGTAGTTCAATTCTATCAATAAGCAAAGAATTAAAAAGAAGAGTAACGAAACGTTAGCGGTGAATTTGGTATTCCATTTGAACACTTTGGAAAACACTTCAAAGGTGTCCGAGACATTAAAACTGGTGAATTCGCTTAATCCTTCAATTGTGATCTTGGTAGAACAAGAAGGCAGCAGAAGTGCCCGCAGTTTCTTGTCAAGATTCATAGAGTCCCTTCATTATTTCGCAGTGATGTTCGATTCATTGGATAATTGTCTTCCGCTAGAGAGCGCACAGAGATTGAGCATTGAGAAGAACCATCTTGGTAAAGAGATCAAAACCTTGTTGAATTATGATCATGACAATAATGATGATGTAGAAAATTATCCAAAATACGAGAGGTTAGAGACGTGGAAAGAGAGAATGGAAAAGCACGGATTTGAAGGTGTTAGAATAAGCTCAAAATCCATTATACAGGCAAAGCTTCTTTTGAAAATGAGGAGACATTATAATTCCCCAGTACTCCACTTTGATGGGGATAATACTAATATTGACGGTGGTGGGTTTAAGGTGTTTGAAAGAGATGAGGGAAAGGCCATTTCTCTCGGGTGGCAAAATAGGTATCTCCTTACAGTTTCTGTATGGCAATGTTTATGAGTTATACATACATGCATGTCTACATGTACTGTTTCTCTAACTTATTATTCATTTTTGTATCTTTACATTTGTAGATCAATAACAATGAGATGATGAATAAGTCTAGTTGGTTGAATTTCTCCCCAAAGAATATATACGTTATCTCTCTTTATAATATATATATACACATATATATATCTCAATGATTACTTCAATATATACCCATTTTGGTGATTGATGTCGATTTAGCCGTATGATATAGATCAGACGGTTGTGATGAATTTGACTATTGACCAAAAAAATTATGATAATAAATGAGCATTAAACTTAGTTCATTAAATATGATTTTAGGTGGGCAACTTGTTCTTGACTTGCTGACTTAACCTTATAAATACTTTTTAAGTTAAATTCATCAAAGGTCCTTAACTTTATTCTCCCTGTTTATACTCTTACAAGCCTATGGTTCAAGCCTATGGGTCAATGTTGGATCACAAAAGGTGGTGGATGTGAAACTAGCCATATATATGTAGACACACAAATACACATACAAGGATGGTCTTAAGCCCACCACCAAATGTGATTCATACACCAATTCCAACCGTTAGATGCAAATTGAATTGCTGTGATAAGAAAAAAGGGCAAGCTAAAATGCAAATAATAAAAAACGGGCGCAAGTGGGGACATTATAAAATCATAGAAAATGTAATTAATTATTTAAATAATATAGACTTGTAAACGAATTGTCGTTTAACTCGTCAAAACTCGGTGCTCATTTCACCTCAACAATTCACTGCTGTCGTTGTGAGGCCCAAGGATGTCGTCATAGTTATAAGACCCAAAGATCCCGTCGGCCATCTTCAAGAAACTTGCATGTAACAACCAGAAATTTTTAATGCATTAAATTAAAAATTATATTGAGACGAAAAATACAATTTAAGAAAAAATACTGTATAATAACATGAAAATTATACGGTATTAAAATAATACAGTATAAGAAAATACACTGATGAAATTATGCAGTATGAAAATTACACCACAAAGGTAATGCGGTGTAAGATTAGACTGTTTAAGGTCACGCAGTACAGAATTAGACTGCGTAGACCACAAAATTTTTATAAAAGTAAAGAGAGAGAAAAAGAAAAAAAAAAGAAAAAAAAGAAAAATTCGAGACAAATATCAGCTTTCTCTCTCTACTTTCTCTTTCTACATTTTCTCTCTCTCTTTCCTCAAAAATCACTCGAAGAATCCAACCTCCTTTTTCGACACCTCCTATACCATTGGAAAGCTCTCGACGAGCTGAGTCCAACGGTGTGCCAAACCACCCAAAACATGGCTGGAGGAAGGCTCACGCGCCGCCCAAAATGGCGGTGAAACCCATATTTTTCTGATGTGATATCTTCACCGTCCGACCACAAATCGATGTGATTTTGGTGTCTATGGACTCAACATGAAGAGAGGAGCAAGAGGGTACTAATTTCCCAACTCAATTCCAACTAGAAGGGCCGCGATAGAGCTACCTCGGTCGCCGCCTTGGAGCCTCACCGGAGTCGCCATCTTCGGTGATGGTGTGGCACACCGCCGGTGCCAAAAGAGTCAGACGACGACAGGGAGTAAAACCCCTTGCCCAATTTCACGAACCACCACTCGAGGAGCTGGAACGATCAACGCCCACCATCGTCGTTGTGGATGAGTTCAGGTTTGCCATTTCAGGTCGAATTGAGCCTAATTGATGGCACGAATGCACTCAGAGGAGTGAAAGGAAGGTGTTGGACACCTCAATTGCATGAAACAACCACGAATTGGCGGAGAACAACCACCGCCGCCTAGCACCGTCTTGGTGGAAGTGGAGCCACCGATCCAGGTGGTATTGAGCAGCCCCACCTTGGAGGAAATGCTCAGAGGGCCACGGGGAACGATTCCCCCAACCCAATTTCACGGTAGCTCCGCCGTGAAACTGAGATCAGAGCCACCGTTTTGGGCTAAGAAATTCGCCTTCGATTCATGTAGATGGAGGCTAAATTGGGTTAAATTGACCCCACCAAATGACTCAGGAGGGTCGATTTAGGGGGGGGTAGGCTCATGCTCAGCTGCCAACGGAGCCGATTGACGGCGGTCAATCGTTGGTCAACAGTCGGTCAAGGGCCGTTTTGGGATTTTGCCATCCGGACCTCCGATCGACGATCTGAGACAGCCTTCTGACTCATTTCGATGCTCTAAACACAATGGTGACCTCCGTTTGGGCTAATTTCACTTCGATAAAAATTGTCTGGTACCGACTGCACGTAGATCGAGGCGATTCAAACTATAGTGTCGGAGTCATAATGACATGTTCAAGAATGTATGATCTATAGGAAGCATTTCTAGCCATTCATGGTCACTCGAGGAGCACTGCAGAGGATGCTTCACATACTGTAGATACAACGAGGTACAACTTGACCCGCGTAGCTCGGAGTCTAAGTAAGTAGCAATCTCGCCTACAGTATAAACTGTATTAACATGCATTGTTGTAGATGCTAAGTTTTAAGGATTTAAAGTTAGTTAAGGAATGAATGAAGGAAAATGAGATTAAGGGCAAAATGGTCATTTTGCAAAAATGGCCAAAACGGACCCGAAACGCCTGATGTCAGGAAATCTTTCTTAGGGAGAATTTTTTCGTATTATGTATGTAAGGGAATGTTAAAGTTAAGTAATGAGTTTGGTTAAGTTAGGAAATGGACGAAAAACCCACCAAGGGTAAAAATGTCATTTTTACAAAAATGGCTAGAACGGAGTCGGATACTCTGATTTAGCATAACATTCTTAGATGAAAAATGTTTTGTAATATTTTGAGTAACGTAACCGTCATGGGTTACAAAGTTAAAGGGAAAGGTGACCTCGATGGGTTACAAGGTTAAGTAAAGACAAAGGTAAACGGATAGTGTACAAGACAAGTTAAGAGGAAATGAATGTTTAATGTTTACATGTTATTATCAATCGAGTAGATTGATAAAAAGAAAGTTAATTAACGAGTCAGCTGTCGTATGATCAAGACACAGAAGCCGACCAATAAAAGGAAAAGGAATGAGACAGGAAAGGAATAGAAAACGCTAGAGCATAGTTCAGGTAAGTTCAATCTCACCTACAGCATGAAGTAAAAAATTTTCAAATACTTATTTATATGTTTGCAAATGTGTTTGCAATTGCTTTGCAAGTTTATTTTAAAGTATATTTGCATTTATTATGCGAATGGTTTAAAAGTTTAAAAGAAGATTTGCAATGAGTTTGCAATGGTCATTTTTAAAGTATACTTGTATACTGATATGCATAACATTTTTAAAAGTTCAAGTTATAATTTAGAAAGTATTTAAAGTATGTTTGCATTTTTGACAATGCATAGTATTTTCTAATTTAAGTTATAAGCTTTATGATGCATTTGTTATGCATTAAGTTGCATTTATCATGCATTAAGTTAAGTTTCGAAATAAAAGTTCTGAAAGCATTATATGTTGCATATGTTATGCAATATGTGTTAGAGTATATGTTATGACTTGCAAAAGGTGGTTGCAATACATGGTGCATTTATTACGTAATGAGTTGCATTTATTATGCGATAGATTATATGATACAAGTATGAATTGCAAGTATGTTTGCATATGTGATCGCATTTGACATGCTCACAAAAGTTAACAAGAAGGTAACGCAAAGATAAAAAGGAAGTGTCGTACCAGTCTCTTTAATATGAGGCAATGAAAGTAAAGTCAAAGTTTGGCCTCCTAGAGGTGAGGTACATGACCTTGAAGTTCAATGGTCTTAAGTCTTCCGTAAGGGAAGCATCATGTTTATAATCTCATGATTAATGAGTTGGTAAGAACACTAAAGTAAGATAAGGAAAGTGAATGATAGATAATGAAAGTTAAGGAACAAAGGTAGTAAGTTAAAATAAGAAAAGAGTGTTCATAAAATGCTCATAATTGGAAATTCATAATTGAGCATAAATGGAATCATGCATTTTGATTCTGCTTAAATTACTTTTAATGAAATATTTATATGTTATGTTATGAAAGACATTTTGAGAGATGTTTTACATTAAATGTTCATGAATAACATTTTTATGTTTTCAATAAGGGGTTTATAAATGATGCTTTAAGAAAAGCATTCTAAGGATTGCTGCATGTTAAAAGTTTAATGAAAACGTTTATGAAAAACGTTTTATAAATGTTTCAAATGTGTTATGAAAACATTTATGAGGAACATTTTAGAAAGGTTTAAGAAAAATGTTTATGAAAAACATTTACGAAGGAACGTTTTAAGAAAAAGGCTTTTATGAGTAAAGTTTTAAAAGCATGTTTGAAATGATTTGTGAGATTACGTTTGAACTTACTGAGCGTAAGCTCATAAGAAGTTTTTCATGCTGTAGGTAGCCTTACGGGTGACCAGTAGGACCCACTAGAAGAGCTAGATGCTGCGGAGGGCAGATGCAAAGATGTGGGTATGGACACCACTACAGTTTGCTTCCGCAATGCAAAGAAAAGGTTTTACACTATTTAATATAGTATTTTCAAGGTTTTTAAGAAAATCAGAGTTTTAAGAAATGTTTTCAAAGGTTTTAAGATACATTGTACAAAATGTTTTATAAAATTATGAAGTGATGTTTTAAGCTATGTTTTAGTAAATGTTTCTTATTAAGTTTTAAGAAATTATTTGAAATGGTTTTAAAGACAAATGTTGGGCGTGGTCTCAACTTGAATAGCGACAAAGGTCGCAATAGTTTTGAAGTAGGTTTTAAAGAATGTTTAAAGAAAAAAAAATTTAATTTAGTATTTTCTTACTAAGTAAATAAGATTACTATTCAAGTAATGATGTTTTAAGTAAGTTAAGTGGCGGTCGAAAAGGCAGGTCGTCACATCGCATATCTCCTGTCAAAACTCAATGCTCATTTCACTTTAATTGCTTGCCGCAGTTGTTGCGAGGCTCAAGAATGTTGTCATAATTGTGAAACCCAAATATCTCATTGGAACTTGGGGCGAAGCTTGTAGATCTCCCTTCAAAAGTCATTGTCCTTCACTCGCAAACACACTTAAGCTTGCGACCCTTCGACAAAAACCTAACCACCATTCAATATTCTGTCGATTAGGAGAGAGTTGAGAGAGAGAAATAAAATTATTGTTAATTAAGATTTAAAATTTGATTTGAGATGATTTTCATCGTTGAGATTTTGTTAGTGACTTGCCCATGATTTGCATTGACTTGTTATTTCTCCTCTTTGTGTTCTTTTCGTTTTACTGATATATATTTTGATCAAACTTTTTTTATTTGTTTTTTTTTTGTTTTACAATTATTATTATGTTTGAAATTAGAGCAAAAAAAACCTGATAGAGAGGGAGTTTTTTCCAATGAAGATATCTGATTTAAGAAAATGGAATTTTTTTTTCTTTTTACTAGAAGATAGAGTTTTCTTTCTTTTGAATTTTTTAATGTTTTAATTTTTTTTTGTTTTAAAAAATACATAACGATTACTAATTTAACCAAATAAAGTTACATATTATTGTACTTTCATTCATTGATTCTTGTGCTTTATATACCTTGTGGTTTATGCAGGATTAAGAACATTCCTTTCTTACTTTTTTATTCAAGTAAGGTTACAATTTTACCTCTTGTCTATAATTTAATATTACCCGCTGATTTAGCTCCTTAGCCTTATCAATATGTAACACCCAGATTTTAATTAAGTCAAATTAATGTATAAAATGGTGTATTAGTGTGCCTAAATGTGATTTGAACTTAATTTGCTTATTTTGTGGTATTTTTTAATTTATTTCATCTCTTTATATTTTAATTGTTACATTGAATTTTTAAACAAAATAATTTGTCAAATTTCAAACAAGTCCCATTTGGAAAACCATGTTCAGGACATGGTTTTCCCTCTC
Organism: Artocarpus hirsutus; assembly: GCA_946598075.1. Taxonomy (NCBI): domain Eukaryota; kingdom Viridiplantae; phylum Streptophyta; class Magnoliopsida; order Rosales; family Moraceae; genus Artocarpus; species Artocarpus hirsutus. The sequence continues at coordinate 32,815 of CAMOHE010047700.1, forward strand.
CAAAACCACCCTCCTTTTCCCTTTATTTAATCTCTCTTTCCCTCTCTTCTTTCCTCACTCCCTCACTCTCTCTCCGACGCTCTCTCTCCCCTCTCTTTAACCGTCTCTCTCCCTCTTCTCTCTCTCTTTGATTCAAAAATTTTGAGCTTAAGTCTTGCTCCTCAACTGGATTGGAAGCTTAGAAGCATGATTGGGCCTCTACAAACTCGAATCAAAGCTCAAATTCGAGGTTAGTTGCTCTATTTTACGAATTTCAAACTTTTCCCAAATTTCTCAATTCTTTTTGTATGTTGAAATCCGAGTTCGTTTTTGCTTAAAAACCTTCTATCTAGGTTTTAGAACTCAAATAATCTAGAATCTAAGCTTGACTGGACGAAAATCAGATTAAATTGAGTTTTTTTTCTTTTTCCTCATTTTTGAATTTCCTTGAAAATCTCTATGTAAAACTTGTTTAAAGTTGTTTAAATATGTTCTATTATGTTTTTCTATTACTTATGAACATTATATATGCTATGGGAATTGAAAAATACGTTGCAAATGGGATTTCAAGCTCGGGGAGGCCGAGACTTGAAATCTGTAAATTTTTAGATTTTTCCAGTTCGACAGACTGATCTTGAGCATCAAAAGGCCGGACTCATAAGTTCGGCATGCTGGACTCATATCGTTGGCAGGCCGGACCTAGAGTAGTTCGACTAGCCGGTTTCGTATGGCCAGTAGGCCAAACTGTGGAGTTTGACAGGCCGAATTGGGAAGTTTGACAAGCTGACCGGGCTTTATAAAATTTGATGTTTTCACCTGTTTTTATTGTTTTGAACCTAAATAAAGACTTTTACATGGTAGTAAGATTTTGTGAACTTCAAAGGCACACTAAGATACCATAAGAAAACATTGTGATGTAGAATACTTTAAGATAAATAGTAAAAACCTAGTTTATATTTAGGGGTGGTTCCGTGGAGCTTACGTATAGTAGATCGAGACTGCAGTATTGAGATACAATGTAGGACATTGAGGTAGGACTTTTACCCCTTCTTTGGTAACCATGCTTTTAAATAGTTTTGGCCTTAAAGTAAATTGTTTCAAAATGTTTTCAATAAATAACTAAGAAGGACTTTTATAAGTTGTTTTCATAAACTGTTGCAAGATGTGATATTCATAATGAACTGCATAATGAATGTAAAAGAACTCACTTGGTAAAATGAGATTTGAATAATGATTTATACATTAGGGCATGGTGCCATATTCAGAGATCAAATCTTGTAGAGAACAGCCTTAGAGGCAGGTCCCAAAACCTAGCTGGGCCACTACAATGGTGATATTTAATGGTTTGCTCAATATAAGATAATGAAATCATTTTCAATTGAATGAGGGACTATTTTGGTGAGAACGATTAAATTGAATTTATTTATTGTGTTTTCTAGATATTTTCTTGAAATGATAAATTTTATATTCAAATTAAATAATTTCAAACTGAGTCTTACTGAGCCATTCGCTCACATTTTTTTCCTTGTTTTAAACCTTTTCCCCCTCTAGGTGGATTCAGCTTAGGACCGACTAAGAGTCCACTGATTGGACTCGTGCGTAGTATAAGATCTCAAATAAGTTATTCGCTTTGTTATTCAAGGCATGTAACACAATAACTCTCCTCTTTTGTATTGGACTGTGGTTGTACTTTAATTATTGTCGATAATATATGTATGTACTAATGTGGATCCGGTGAGGCCCAACTTGTGTTTATCCTTTTCTTATTATTTTATCTCATCTTGTTTGCGTTAAATTAGGGGTTTTAATTTGAAAAGTTTTAAATCCATTACGTTTTTCATAATTAACTTAATTTTTTAATTGGTCATTTTTAATTAAAAATTTGATTTAATTAATCTAATTAACTCGCTATGTGATCTCCTAGGTTTTGGGCATGGCACAATCTATAACCAATAGTGCCTTACCCAATAACTACTTCATGTTCGTCAAAAAGTGTGTCAACTCGTGACTCTATCTTAGTGTTGGATCATATTCAATGATAGATTTAAGACTCTCCCTATATATATATATATATGGTGTAGTTTCAATGGGTACATTTCTAATTGTTACTCTTGTATTGGTCATTTGATATCAATCTGATGATTGAAATAAAGTGGATGGTTGACCAAAAAATATTCTAACAATTAATAAGCATTTAATTTATAAACCTTGTTAAATATAATCTAGGTAGGTAACTTGTTTGTGACCTATTGACAAGGCTTTTTATATTTAAAATAAATAATAATCTATAAATTACAAATTCATATAATCCTTGATGATTTGGTCAATTATATAGGATAAATTGAAGCTTACTCAATTTAAAAAGAGAAAATTTGATATCTAATTAATCATTAGACCAAAAATAACATTTGACAATTGTTGCTTCACCCAAGGTGTGGCAATGATGGAATTTGGTTTAGTTGAACTTTTTACTTGCAACTAATACGATTTCTTCCAAGATGGTTAAAAAAAAAATGCCACCCTTTTTTTTTTTTGCTTTCGTAGAAAAATGGTTAAGGATCTGACACTTATTTACATAGAGAAACGAAAGAAATAATAGTTTAGTTCCTTAGAAAAAAGGAAAGAAATAATAGAATGGTTAGCATATAATTTAGTTTTTTAAAACTTTTTCTTGCAACTTTTTATTGTTTTCCTTTTTTGTAGTTATTAGTTTTTTTCTTATAGTTTTAATAGAAGGCTAAGATAGAATTTGAAATGGACTGGAGGATATGTATAGAACACGAGATTGAGAATATTAAAAAGGATTTAAGCTCAATCAAAAGCGGTTGAAAAACTGTTCATCTTGCTGGATCCAAAGAGATTGAAAAAAAAAAAAACAATGTCGAAAAAGTTTAGTAAAAAATATGTGACTTGCGTAGTACAACTTCTTCTAAGGGAAACAATATTTTATTCGAAGATTTTAAACTCAAAAATACATTTAGGGCGAAGGATAGGGAGGTGTTGAAATACATCTTCTCCAAGTCCATAAATGGACAATAAATTTTCTCTGTTTTTATCTTTTTTATCCTTAAATAAAAGAGACTATTGTTCTTTACCCTATGTGTTCTGATTTTTGATACCTCCATCATAAAAAAGAATTAGAAGTAGCAATAAATTTATATTTGGATGTTGCATGATAGTTTATAATTTGATGTCCTTCAATAAGAATTTCATGTTATTTATCTTGTTCATGTGATTTTTTTAAACATATATTTTGAAATATAGTTTATTGTTATAGTTTCTGCATTATTGACAGAAGATGAGAGGAACAAGACTAACCGAAAAGCTAGAACATGGTATCTTTTAGGAAAAATAACTGTGAGTTTTGGTATATTTTTAAAAGATACAATTCATTTATAATTTTAACTTTTTTTTTTGTGCAGAAAGATATATTGTCTTAGAAAAATTTGCCACTTCACAAATGTTGGGAGAAAATGCATTACTATAAAAGGTTTAGGTTGTCTTGATATATGCATTGAGGCAAGGAAATCTTTCTTTAATTTGTTCATGTTGCAATGCTAATGTGATTTGAGTCACGCTAAGCCCCACTTGAAAGTGGTGGCATTCCCCTTCCCCTTATATAAAAAAAATTCTTAGCTTTTTTATTCCCAATTTATTTTTGAGACACTTATTTTTGTACAAGTACTAGTGAATAAGAATGTAGTTGAAGTTTAGGACTCAATGGTGGATGAAAAAGAACCAGTATTTTACTCAACAAGGACTAAGGATATCGTACTTTTCACAAAATATGTGTTTATTAATTTATAAAACTTTATATTTTCTTTTTGACAGTTAATTTTGCAAATTGTTTTATAATTATAGCTCCAAAAATTGGATTTAGGACTCGAGAGTGAGATTAAAAAGAAACCAGCTAAGTTCAGCTTTGTCGGTTTTTGCGTTAGCTGTGTTATTTGTGCTCTAAAGTAGCCGGACCATTTTGACAGTGGAGTGTTTTTTATTTTGTTTATGCAAAGTGGATATAAGCTTGACTCATAATCGTTTGTGGTCATGGTTAATAACATTTTCTTCTTTGCTAATATTTGTGTTAGGATAAATCTTCACAATGAGAAAACCTTCTAAAGTTTATACCCTATTTAAACCAAGCATCCGATCAAGTTGGCTAAGAAGACCAATATGAGAAGGCCATCAATTTAGCCAAAAAGGTCCAATCTGACCAAGACTAGGATCCATCCAAGCAGGATTTGTCAAATCAAGTCCGTTTAACCAGGATCTATCAAAGTAGGATCTGTCTAATTAGGACTTGTTTGACTAGGACCAGGATTTGTCTGAGCAGGATCTGTCAGACCAAGATCCGTCCGACTAGGATTTGTCTGACTAGGATCTATCTAAGTAGGATTTGTCCAACTAGGACCCATCTGACTAGGACTAGCATTTGTCCAACTAGGATCCATCTAAGTAGGATCTGTCTGACTAGGATTTGTCTGGGCAGGATCTGTCCAACAAGGACCCGTCTGATCAGGACCAAGATCTATCCGACCAGGATCCGTTTGAGCAAGATCTGTCTAACTTGGCCAAAGCAACTATGAAGGACAACCCTGACTGGTAAGATGGTCAGATCCTGACTAGATCACACAATAGTGAATCATAACTTAAGACCAATAAGTGGCACCATCTTAGCCCTCTATTAGGCAATCCTCCTTTTTTGGAGATTGTGACACCTGTCACTAGACACCCAGGTCATGGGCCAAACCGGCCCACACCTGGATCCAAGCCAAACTTTATAAATAGGAGCATCAACTTCACCATAAAGGCACCAAACTGGTGTCCCCTTACTTCGAGGCCTTTTCTCCTCTTGTAGATCCGATTAGACCAAGCAGAGTTGGACAAAACAGAAGGTAGAACAGGGAAACCGACCACCATGCTTCCCCGCACGCAGTGTTGTGCTAAACATAAGCATCAACATTTGGTGTTAGAGGGAGGGCCCTGCACTTTTCTAACAGCCTTATCTCTCCCCCCAACCATTTCTGGGATGACCGACAAAGAGACCTCAAGTCCAACACAAAGAGTCTGACCAGGTCCAAGAAGGTTACACTTAACCAGAGAAGACCAGGTCCAAGCTATAGTCGGCCAGGTCTTGGATAAAGAGTCCAAGAAGACTACGACTGACAAAGAGACCTTAGGTTTAGGATGAAGAGTCTGACCAGTCCAAGAAGGTTAAGCCTAACCAGAGAAGACCATGTCTAGGTTACGGCCAACCAGGTCTAAGACAAAGAGTCCAAGAAGGCTACAACCGACAAAGAGACCTCAAGTCCAAGATGAAGAGTTTGATCAGGTCCAAGAAGTTTATGCCTGACCAGAGAAAATCAAGTCTAGGCTATGGCTTACCAGGTCCTAGACAAAGAGTCCAAGAAGGCTACGATCGACAAAGAGACCTCAGGTCTAAGACAAAGAGTCCAACCAGGTCCAAGAAGGTTACGGCTGACCAAAGAAGACCAGGTCTAGGCAATGGCTGATTAGGTCTAGGATGAAAAGTCTGACCAGGTCCAGGCTACGGTCGGCTAGGTCTAAGACAAAAAGTCCAAGAAAGCTACGATCGACAAAGAGACCTTTGGTCTAAGACGAAGAGTCCGACTAGGTCCACGAAGGTTACGGCCGACCAGAGAAAACCAAGCCCAAGCTATGGCCGACCAAGTCCCAAACGAAGATTCCAAGAAGGCTATGACTGACAAAGAGACCTCTGTTTTAGGACGAAGAGTCCGACCAGGTCCAAGAAGGTTACATCCGACTAGAGAATACTAGGTCTAGGATATGGCTAACTAGGTCCCAAACGAAGAGTCTAAGAAGGATACACTCATGAAAAATATTTCCCAACCACATCAAGACTTCGATGCTGATGACCTCCATCACTAAAGTATTGGGGGCCTACTATTAGGAGAAATCTTCACGATGAGAAAACTGTCTAAAGTTCATACCCTTTTTAAACCATGCACTTGATCAGGTTGGTTGAGAAGACTGGTCTGAGAAGGCCATCAATTGGGTCATAAAGGTCCAGTCTAACCAAGACTAAGATCTATAGGCCAGGATCCATCCAAGCAGGATGGATCCATCTGACCAGGATCCGTCCGAGCAAGGTCTGTCTAACCAAGACCTGTCCGACCAGGACTAGGATTTCTCCAACCAGGATTTTTTCAACTAGAATTCGTTCAACCAGGACCATGATCTGTGTAACCATGATTTGTCTGAGTAGGATCTGTCTGACTAGGACTAGGATTTGTCCAAGTAGGATTCGTCCGAGTAGGATCTTTTTTACTGGGATCTGTCCAAGCAGGATTTGTTTGACAAGGATCTATCCGAGTAGAATCTGTCAGACTAGGACCCGTCTGACTAGGACCAAGATCTGTCCGACTAGGATTCTTCCAAGCAGGAACTGTCCGACTTGGCCAAAGCAACTACGAAGGACAACCTCAACTGGCAAGATGGTCAAATCCCAACCAAATCACACAATAGTGGATCATACCCAAAGACCACTACGTGGCACCATCTCAGCCCTTCGTTGGGCAATCCTTCTTCTTTGAAGATTGTGACACCTATTGCTAGACACCCAAGTCACAGGCCAAACTGGTCCACACCTGGATCCAAGCTAAATTCAATAAATAGGAGCATTAACTCTACCTTAAAGGTATAGGCATTCTTTCCTTGCCTACTCTACCTCTCCCTTAGCTCTTCTTAGTCAAAACACTAACTTGAGCATCGAAGTGCCCTTACTCTAAGGCCTTCTCTCCTCTTATAGATTTGGCCAGACTAGGCAGAGCCGATGGAACAAAAGGCAAAATAGGGAAACTGATTATCGTGCGCCCCCACATGTGGTGTTGTGTCGATCTTAGGCATCAACAATTTGTATTTTAATTGTTTATTACTTCGTAGTTATTAATTTATGTTTGATATTTGTTGTAGTTAGATTCTAACAAAGAAAGGTGTCTTATTATCAAAGATTTTGTGAAAAAAAAAATGTTATGCACAAAGTAATGTGAACAAATAAAAGTTGGTTTAACCCAAACACACTTAAATAGTAGTTAGTTAGACAAAAAGGGTAACAATTTTACTATAAATCTTTGTTCCATTCTATGAAGGTTGCAAAAATCTTCATTATTATTGGAGAAATCCATATATTAGCCATTAAAAATTAAAAGAAAAAAATAAATTCTTGATTAAGTTAACAGGTTACTTAACCTACTATAATAGGTCATATAAACACAACATCATCAAATTAATAAAGGTAATATAATTATTTCTATAATTAAATCAATAACTATCAATGGACACGTAACCATAAAAAACTCGTTTATATAAGGATCTGCTTCCACCCATTCGAATGGAAGTTTTTTCCAAGTGTTTTCAGTTGTTTAGATTTATTTTGATGGTGAGAATTGGGAAACTATCCCAAGGAGAGAGGCCTGACAACGGACTTGGAATTGGCCTTAACTGGTTAACCCCACAGATGAACATTTATGGCCAAATAAAAAAAGGTAGTTGCACAAAGTTTGTCAAAATTAATAACACCTACCGCTACATGCAAATATTATTTAGTTATCCATTCATGAAAAACGATTAAAAAATATAACAAGGAATGCACCACTGAAAGAATTATTAGCTTGCTTGTTACTATGATTAAATCATAAAAAAATGACGAGGAGAAGAAGAAGAAGAAGAAGAAGAAGAAGAAGAAGAAGAAGAAACATCTGGTCCCTTCTAAAGATTCATTTAAAATATCAAAATACCCAAAAATTAAATAACATCAACATTTCAACATAGTAGTCTATTAACAAAATAGGAAGTTATTAGATTCAATATGGTACTTTGGAAATCTACTATTTACACAGGTAGAATTAGCAAGGATATTAGCTTTGAGAATGCACTTGGTAACAAGTTAGAGTTCATAGAGTTAATCTAGCACATACTCCAGGCCATCTAAGGCAAACTCTTGTGTGCAGTGATACTCAAACTTTTAACCTGTTATTGACAAAGTCTTCAATAGGACCTTCTTGCCACCATGTCACCATCACCGGTAGTAATTCTAATATGGTACTTCTTATGCAAAGATCAAACATCTAGAAATAAGAATTCTAGAACCACAGGATGAGGTGATGCTGTCTTTTTAACTTTCATTAACAACCATCAGTTCGTTAACTAAAGGCAATATGCATTTACAAAAAACTAAAGAGAAGCAAATTACAAATAATAAGATTTTAATCATGAAGCTTCCTACTTTGTGGGATACTGAGTTTATTAAAAAGCACCCAAAAAAATGGAACAAAACAAACAAACAAATATAGACAAAAAAAAAAAAAGAAGAAGGGGAGTTAATGGATTACCTTAGCTCTTTATGCAAAGGAAGGTCCAACAGATGCTGCTGCCAGTTGCTATGGATGTTAAAAAATCTGCCAAACTGCCCAATCCAATCCAATCCAAGCCAAACCAAACTAGATAGAACTGATAGTTTTCTTTTTATTTTTGGACAGTTTGGGTGGGTTTTTCACAAATAATTTAAGGTGATTTGGTTAGTGATTTGGACATCTCAAACTGCTCAACTTGGCTACCTAAACCACCCTCCTAAACTACTTCCAAAACACTTTTTATAATATTTTTTTATAAAATTTTTTTATTATTTTTATATAGGTTATTTTTCATTGATCATTAAATGAATTCCTACACATATAAAATGAACCTTTCTACACTTTATGATTACACTTTTTCTTTATAATATTAAAACAACATTAGGCGTCACTCGTTAGCATAAAAAAAAAGAAGCAAAAGCAAAATCAAATTAAAGAACCAAGTGGAAAGAGTTTAATTCAAATTTAAAATTTAATTGCGTTGACTTATGTTATTCAGCTGTACTTTTAACTTTTTAGTTTAGTTGTTTATGAAATTTGATTCATGTTATTGTGATTTTTTAGTTTGATTCTTGGTTTGTATTAAAACTTTAAATTAATGGTGGATTTTTATACATTTTATAATTGTTGTTAAATATTGAAAATGATTTTAATCTTAAGTATAAACCGCACAAACCATTTGTGAATGAGTTAGTTTGATTTGATTTTTATAACAAAAATATCAAACCACCTAAAAGTAAATTTTTTTTTATTTGGTCAGTGGTTTGAAGAAAAAAACTGCTCAAACTGCTCTTGAGTACCTCTACCTGTTGGCTTAAACCATACTTATGAATTTACCTATGCAACTATAGGGGGTAATTAAACATTGCAATTAGTATGTTATGCATTGAATTTTAACAAGCATCAAAGTTATTATTCAAGAAATCCACAATCTAGTAAAAATGCATAGAATTAAATATAATTATTTGTATAGGATCAACAAAAGTTACATATAATTACAAAGGGTGTTACATTTCACTATTATTAGATTATATCATCATTTCCATATATTGCACCATACAAATAAAATGACAATAACACCCAATAAATATTTATATAATTAAGACTTTCCCAAGTCAACCATTACTATCTACGGGTGATAACCGGTTGCAAAGTAATTAGCACCAAAACCTAAAAAGTTAGTCAAGCCATATAGGATAGCTTTTGCATAACAAACAAGTTACAGACTCTAAGTACCCTTGGAAAAGTAGAGGGAAGTTCCTTCCCATATATATATATACACACACACACTTATATATAAAAGGAAAGAATAGTTATTTGTATGTAATTTAATAAATTCAATAAAAAAATACTTAGTTTAAATAGCTAAATTGCAAGATATCTTTATAAGTTTGAAAGGGAAAAAAAAACTTTGTTGAAAAAAGATAAAAGACTAATTTAGCATATATAAATGTATATATAATACATTATTATGTTATGTTACATACTGTATTATATATGTATATAAAGTCTATTCCATGTTGTATACTGATGCGTTAATTCACATACACATAAATATACATAGTTGTATTAAGTAATATAAATAATGAGTTGATTATCGTTTCCACGAGGATTGACTTTAAGTAATATGTTATTAGTAATTTCTTTTTTATCAATATTACTTTTTTATATATTTTATTTTATTTTTACAGAATCAAAAAAGGGAGATTTGAAATTAACTAAATTACTTAAAAGAACTAAAATAACAAAACTCAATAAAAAAAAGAAAACAATTAGAATGCAAAATAAATGATAATTAAAATTTGAATTAGAATAAAAAATGTGAAAATCAATTAAAGGGAAAATTAAATGACAATAACAAAATTAAATTAAAAAATTCAAATCAGAATAACAATTGCAAATAAATAATGAAAGCAAAAGCAATAAAACTAGTTAAAGGTTTATTCTCCACCATTAGAGAATAATTTTGTAGTGATCGTAGAATTATTTCCAATTTTCTGTTGAAATAACCAACCTAAATAGCAACAAGCTCTACTATCTTGATCTTTCCTTACTTTATAGTTTAACAAAATAAGCTTCTTACTAAATTTCTTTCCATTAAATAACTTAGAATAAGCTCTTTAGATTTAATCCAACGAAAGTATGAAATTGAGAAACATAGGTTAGTCTAAGCATAAACTCATAAGTTTGGTTCATTCAACCTAGGTTATATTTCATATCACAATCAAACAAAAGCCTCCCGCAATCGTAGATCATAATTTCTACTAATAGTTGAAATACAAGACAATTACGGATCTAGATTTCTAATGTAGTATTGGGAGATTTCCCACTCTCATTTTGTTGTGCACCCAAATTAAACAAGAAAATAACTATAAGCATTAATTATGGTGAAACATAAATAATCTCTACTAAAAACTTGGAAAATAATTCATACAAAATCACTACATAATCATGTCCAAGGCTTTGAAATTACTTTTAACCAAAAATAAGCTTAGCTAGACATGATTTAAAATAATAACAAAGACATAAAAATTAACAATATTTACAGTTTAGAAGATTGGCAAAATTTGAAGTATGGTGACGTTCTCCAAGAATTTTCTACAGAGACCTCTTTAGATTCCTCCTCCTTCCTCTATTTCTCTCTATTTTTCTCTCAAAATTTGGAGTGTTTATTGAATTTTCTAAATGAGAAATGATTGAATAATTGATAATTTGAACTGAAAAACTATTGCCTTTTTATAGGCGAACTCATGCGATTCTTCACAGAAATTTACATTCAAAATAGGACGAGAGAAAAGCAACTTTGTGTGGGCGGCATCATAATTCAGGCACAACTTGTTGAAGCAGTTAATTGATTTTATCGCAGATGTATACTAAGCTCATGCTTCAAGAAGTTGCAACAAATTGATTGATTATATTATCATTTATATTTGTATTTATTTTTTATTTTTTATTTTTATCTTCTTCCTTCCTATTGGAATCATCTCAAATTAAATCAAAACTTTTGATTCTTTGTGTTTTTCTCACTCGAATGCATCTTAAAGGTGTGCATATTCTTCTTTATGATTTGGTGTGTTGCGGTTGATGGCAAGAGGAAAAAGGCACAATCTGGGCAATTGAAGGTACAAAATTTGACTAATCTAGTGGCAAGGAGTAAGGAATACTTGGTGGGCCAGTTGAGGGAAACAATAAACGTTGATCTAGTCTTCATTTTGGGAAACATGTTGATCTGATGGTGACAAGCACAGGACCACATGCAAACAATATGCCCACATGTGAAAGAATTGAGGTCTGATAAGCCCATGTGATGTAGGCTCAGGCTGTCACGACTTGGCTTTCCTGACTCGTTTTGGCATGGCTTTAGGCACAAGGAAGAGTAGAGCAGGTCGACTGGTGCGGTTTGGAGGGTTACCTTATCCTTTCCAAAAAGTTGTTACCCAAATGTTTCTAGAATTAATTCTTGAGCCCCAATTTTGAGTTTCTTCTCATTTCTTTTTCTATTTTCAATTCAATGTCGTCTTTGCTTGAAAATAAACCCAAAGAAAATAATTATTTCACAAAAAAAAATTCTAAAATAGATAAATATTACTAAACATTCTTCTGACACATAAATAATTAAAAGCTAAAAACACACTCAAAAATAAAAATGAAGATCAAAATCAAAATCAAAATAAAATTTAATTGAACTTGTGATTTTAAAATATATTTTAGAAAGATAAAATAATTAATACTTAAGAGTACTTCTAAAAACTACCAAAAATATAATTAAATAATAAAAGCATGAAATTGAACATATTTGATAGAAACCATACTAAACGCTAGAAGCATGCAAAAAATGCTTTATTTGAGGTTTTAATAACAAATAAAATGTTAATTAAATTATTTCAAAGTCATGAACGTGTACATTTTTATGTGTTATCAAATACTTAAATCAGGCAAATTGATGTACAAAATGAATTAATATATATATATATATAGACAGAGAGAGAGAGAGAGCGAATAATAGGCAAAAGTTTAACATAAACTCACATAAATCATGTGCCCAATAAACAACCTTTAGCAAAGAAAAATTGTAAATTAAGAAATGACAAATAAAATTTTAATACAAGTGTAAATTCAATTGAAGGAAAAGGAAATGCTTTTTTGTTAAGTAGTTACATATTAAATAATTTCATTTTATGTGTGAAAGTTAGAGAAACTAGGGTTTAGGTTTTAGGTTTCAAAAACAAGAGTTTAGTGTATGTTGAGGGGGGAGGGTGATTAACATTTAACTTTTGTCATTTTTATCATTTTATATGAAGAAACTTTTATAGTAATATAGTTTAATTTGGAGTAGAGTTTCAAAGTAAAGTGGAATATGTGAGTAGAACTACCAATATATTTATTATCAGAAAATTAAAAGAGAAAAAAAATTAGCTAATGCTTAAGATCATTTGGTTGCTTGACCTACTATATCAAGTCACATAAAATTGTAAAAAATAAGTATATACCTTAATTAGATTTAATGATGTAATATTTTATATGATTTGTTATAGTTTGTTAAGCAATTGGTCAGCACTAAACATTAATTAAAAAAAATTCTATTAATTTTCTAATATTCGATATAAATAGGAACATCCGTTCCTCTCAAAAAATATATTTATTGTGAAATTATTATTATTATTAGCAATAGTAGTAGTATTAGGGTTGTTATGGAGTGGCATTGTCCATGTAATTTTATTTTTTTTAAAGGTTGTGCAAGTTCTTTTTTTGTTTTGGAAATAAGGCATACAAATGTTAAGATTGGTGTCCTAAAAAATAAATACTTGATATGTATTATGACATTTATTTTTGTGAAATAAATAAGGGTTATTAACATTAATAACTCTTAACTTTAGGGTCTCTCTCATTTTGTCCCCTAAACTTTAAATATCATCATTTTATCTCTTAAACTTTCAAAACTTCTCACTTTGCCCTTGAATTTTTAAAAACCACAAATTTTCCCTTGTTTTTAAGCTCCTTATTTTGTTTCCTATTTTCCAATTTTTTGTTTAAATAGACAAAATTAAGCCCAAGTGATTCACACATTGGGTCACTTGTAAGGGTAAAAAAAAGATTTTATCCCTCTTAGGTTTTGTTCTACATTTACAGTCTCATTTAAGGTTTTTTTATTTGTTCTCATTTAAGAAGGGTTTATATGCATATTTTTTCTCGATATTGTCTACCGATATCTCCTCATCTTTAATGCTAACTTATCTTTTTGAGTATTCAAATTTAGATATCAACTTATTAAACAAAAAAATGATAAACAATATGCAAGCAAACCCTTCCTAGATAAGTGTTCAGATAAAAAAAAAAAAACAAAGTCGTTAAGTGAGAAGGTAAATATAAACAAAACTTAGGAGTAATAAAATCTCACTTTTACCCTTATAGGTGACCTATGTGCCCTATGTGTAAATCACATGAGCTTAATTTCATCTATTTGAACATAAAATTAGACATTTAGGAGACAAAGTAAGGAGCTTGAAAGTTCAAGAGCAAAATGATGATTTTTAAAATTCCAGGGGCAAAATAAGGAGTTTTGAAAGTTCATGGAGTAAAGTAGTGATTTTAAAGTTCAGTAGGCAAACTAAGGGAGACCCTAAAGTTTAGGGACCATTGATGTTAATGTTAATGCAAATGTTCCATGAATTGAATGGTCCTTTTATTGCTTTCATATCAATGATGATATATTCAGCAAATACGTGATCTATGACTATTAGAACCAAATCTTAGAATTGGGCTTATTTGGGTTGTATATGATGATACTCCAATTTGAAGATTAATAGTCAAAATATATAGTCTATAGTTTATGGATCAAGTTAGGCACTTTATACATGATAAGGCTGTAATAGGGATCTATGTCTAATTGGCGAGATAGTTTGTCTTAACTATTGGAGCAGGTTAACTCCATAGTAGACACGTTGGCATAGTAGACTTAATAGTGGTCACCTCCTAGACTAGACTTAAAATATAATTGATTTGATAATAATTTTGTTTAACTTAAATCAATTGAATTTAACAATCATGTATGTGTCATCTTAATTTTGAAGTGAATTTATGGCTTCATGCTTGTAGGTTGTATCTTTTGATATGGCAAAAGTAGGAGTTTTGATGAACGAAGCCTCTATTATAGGTATGTTGAAGATGGAACATACTTTTACTGAGAGCATAATCTATAAATATGGAATCCATAATTATTTAAGAAAGAGTCAATGTTGTGTAGAAATTTTTCATGATGGGAAGACCATTCAAAATCCTATCCCATTTAAACCAAGCTTCCAACCAAGTAGGCCAAGAATGTCCATTCGAAAAGGCCACCAAATTAGCTAAGAAGACCAATTTGAGAAGTTTGAGAAGGCCAATCTGAGAAGGTAAGATGAAAAAACCACCAAACAAGTCCATTAGGTCAAATCAAGGTCTAACATATGTCTGACCAAGATCAATCCGACCAAGATCTATTCGATTAGGATCAATCTGACTTGGATTTGTTTTGCCTAGATAAGTCTAATTAGGATCAATCTGATCATGATCTATTTGACGATGCCAAACCAACTATGGAGAATAGCTCTAAGGTAGTGGCAAGGTGGTTAGACCTCGACCACATCATATAATAGTGGATTATACACAAAGACCATCAAGTGGCACCAGTTCAGCCATCCGTTGAGCAATCATCTATCTCTTGAGATCATAATACCTATCACTAGCCACCTAGGCTCCATACAATAGTACAACCAGTCCACAGGCCAAACCTAGTCCACACTCAGATCCAAGCTAAACTTTAGAAATAGGAGCATCAACTCCACCACAAAGGTACAAGCATTCTTCCCTTGTTTACTTTGTCACTCCACTAGCTCTTCCCCAATCAAAACACTTGACTTGAGTGTTAGAGTGCCGTTTGTAGATAACACACTGGTGTCCCTTTACTCCAAGGCCTTTACTTCTTTTGTAGATTTGATTAGACCAGATGAAGCCAAGTAAAATAGGGAACCCGGACCACCGTGCACCCCTACACGTGGTATTGTGTTAGTCTCACGCATCAACATTTTTGCCCTAAAAGGAGGGCACTACACCTTTCTTACATCCTTATCTCTTCCCTCAACCATTCCTAAGAAGGTCAAAAGACTAATGGACCAAAAGGTCACCCTACTAAGTGTTGGGAACCCAAGAAAAGGACCATAGGTCTGATGAAGAGTTAGACCAACTCCGCTAGGTCCAACAAGGTTCGATGAAGAATCCAATTAGACTAGTCCTACCAAATAGCTCACAAGGTCTGATCAGGTCTACTAGGTCTAATAAAGGTCCAACCAAGCCCACTAGGCCTGACAAACATTTTTGACTAGGTCTACTAGGTCTAATGAAGAGTCCGACTAGGTCTAAAAAGGCTACTACTGACTAGAGAAGACCAGGTTCTAACTGTGGCCAATCAAGCTTAAGACAAAGAGTCCAAAAAGTTAATGACCAACCAAGAGACCTCAGGTTAGATGAAGAGTCCGACCAAGTCCAAAAAGGCTACAGCCAACCAAGAGACATCAGGTTCAATGAAGAGTCCAACTAGGTCTAAAAAGGCTATAGTCGACCAAATAAGACTAGGTCCCGGCTATGGCCATCTAGGTCTAGGATAAAGAGTCCAAAAAGGCTACGGCTAACCAAGGACCTTAAGTTTGACAAAGAGTTCAACCGGTTCCAAGAAGGCTATGATTGACTAGAGTAGACCAAGTCTTGGCTACAGCTAACCAGGCCCAAGATAATGAGTCTACAAAGATTATGGCCAACCAAGAGACCTCAGGTTCAACAAAAAGCTCTAGTTATACTAGGCCCAAGAAGGCTTTGGTTGACCATAGAAAATAGGTCCTGACTATGACAAACTACGTGTCTAAAAAGGCAAACCAAACCCAAGATCGACTGCCTAGAAAGACCCATAAAAAGCATATGTTCCAACCACATCAAGACTTTGGTGTTAGTGATCCCCACCAAGTCTTGAGGGCCACTATTTTAGAGGAATTTTTTATGATGGGAAAATCATTTGAAATCCACACCCTTTAAACCAAACGTCTAACCAAGTTAGGCTAGAAGGTATATTCAAGGCCTTCTCTTCTTTTGTAAATCTGGCCAGACTAGGTAAACCAGGCAAAACAGGAAATTTGACCACCCTACACCCCCTAAAGTGGTGTTATGTTGCTCTTATGCATCAATAGTCTATGTTGTAATTTTTTTTATGGGAAATTAATGTTATCCTTTCAAAGGCATTATTTGTGTTTTGAAAAATATAACGAGGCCTCCATCATTTGGATACATATAGTAACCAAATGATGTTCTGCTTGTATATGTTACAAAAGAAATAAATTTTTCAATGGCAAAATAATGCAACTTTGAGATAAAATAATTAAAGATAAAATGAAACTAAGTCCTTCATTCGATTATAGATAACCTATAGGGAAACGTATATTACAAGAGGTCGTTGACAAGACTAATATATTAAGAATATTGTAATATGCTATATTATTAAGAATGCAACTTCAGGTCTATAGTGGAGTAATATCGAAGCTAATGATTAAATGGAAAGTTAATCAAGGATTAATTTATCTGTTATTATTGGAGGTTGATAATATATATCCATTGGGTCTCAATTCTAGTTTACTAATTCCTATATGAAAGATTGGAAAAATATAGAATACCACTGGTACAACAGAAGTATACACGAGTCGGGCCACTAGACTTGATGGGACGCAAGGGATAGTGCAATTTGGGACTGATAGTGGGCGCAGGGCACACTACGGTTGGGACTATTTACTCTATAATTTTTTGGGTGATTTAATTATTTAATTAATTATAAAAAAATTAATAATTATTTAAATTGTTATTTGGGATTTTGGATAATTAATTATTTAAATTAAGTATTTGAATAATTAATTTAAATTCTAGTTGTGTCTTAGTAAATAATAATTATTCAGAATTATTTAAATTAGATAATTACTTTTGAATTCTAATTTAAATTGGAATTGTTTGAGTTGGAATGATCTTAAATAGTTCAATTAATCATAAATTCCCTACACTGTGATTGGTTGAATTTTTAGAAAGTGTTGGAAAAAATTTGAATGGGCATTTATCCAAATGTGCCACAAATCCCAAGGAATAGAGGAGAAGATTTTTTTCCTTAATTGACTTATGACTCTTCCTCTTTTATAAGTAGAGGCCTAAGATCCTCATTTATTTTCAAGCTTCCCAAGTGCAAATTAGAAAGTTGAACTTTGATTACTTATCTTTAGTGCCTAAAGTTACTCAGCACTGAGTGGTTGGAAGGAGTATAGTTATGTTGGAGATTTGTTGAGTTATGCCCGCCACACACTAACGATTTGAAAGAAGAAAATAACATTTAAGACTTGATGGTAGATATTTCTTTTTGAAGATTTGTTTGGTTAGAAGTATTGTTTCTGATCTTCAACTGGTACATTAAATTATATTTAATTTCTTGTTAATAGTAACATGAGATAGATGCTAAGTCATTAAATAATTTTAAATTCTGCTATGTCTCCAAACCAATTATTCCAACAATGAAATATTGTGTCCACTTAAAATATATTAATTTTTGTTTTGTATGATAAAGGTGCTTCTTTTGGTGATTGTAGTGTTATCTTAGATGATGTTCTTATTAAGTAGTTCCAATTTTCTCTTCCTTACCCTTTCTTTAATTAAATACAAACTACAAGAAAATGTCATTTTAATGAGGGCTTTTTTTAATTAATTACAAACTGCAAGAAAATGTCCTTTTAACGAGGGCATATGTCGTCACTAAACGGTTTTTAGCAACAACTAAAAATATTTGACGCAGTTCAATAATTTATTATTTTTTTAGGAAGTAGTGTCCACTTTTAATGGCAACAATGTCCATGACAATAAGAGGTTGCATGATGAGATTGTAAGTGTACATTTTACAAGGCTTAAATAATTTATTTATGCTTTTATTTCTTGTTAAATTATCTAATTGGTATTATTTTTGTGTTAAACTGTCTTCGTATAAAAATATGTTTAGTTATAAGTTCTCAATATGTTTTTATATTTAATAATATTTTTTGTAATTTTTAAAATTATTTTCGTATTAAAATATTAGTTTAGTTTGAAATTAATTAAAACCAAACAAATAATGAGTAGTAATTTTATTTTAAGTCTTAATGTATTTTATAGTGTATTTCAAGTTTGTAAATATGTCTTATAATATTTTTAGTAATTTTTAAAAGTATTTATGTGTCTTAAAAATTATGTTTGTGTCAAACAAAAATGCCATGGAGTTTTAGAAATTTGTAATTATTTTTGTGTAAATTTTTATTCAAATTCTTTATTCAAATCTATGAACCAAACGGACCCTTAATAACGTTAAACAAGCTCTTTATATTTAATCCAATAGAAGCATTGAGTTGAGAAAGATAAGTTGATCTAAGCAATAAACTCACAAGCTCGGTTCATTTAACTTAGGTTATATTTCATATCACAATCTAACAAAAGCCTCTCGTAATCATTATAGTTTACCACTGATGATTACAAATACAAGACAATTACGGATCTAAATTTCTAACATAGCATTAGGTGATTTCTTAGTCTCATTTAGTTGCGCATCTAAATTAAACGAGAGGATTATTAGTGATATGCCCTAAGCCAATTATGTAATGACCACATTTTAACTTTGTTACATTTGCATTTTATTAATAAAGAGGCATTTTCATTATTGTTTTTTATTCTAATTCCATGAATAGTTAATTTTGTCTAAGGTCATTAAGTATGTGACTTGATAGTAAAACTCTTAGGTGAAAATTGAATTATATTCTAAATTATCCCTAGTCAGTCATTATTATTGGGATAATAATGAATGAAGACTAGTATGAGTTTGACTGATGATTATGTTTTACTAATCATGTGTATGAGATACTAAGTCAACTTATAGATACATATTTGATAAATGATGTATTGGATTGACTCGTTATGAGAATACTACATGGATAATTGTCATAAGTGATTTTCATCACAATAGTATTATCCTAGTCCTCTAACCTAAAATCATTATGGTTTCTTACATGACAAGTTCTATATTTTGACACAATCTAATATTATCTTTAACAGGATGATGGAATGGATTATTGTTGGACATAAAGTGAATCATGTGAGGAATATGAGTGATTAAGAAGGAATTCGTCCCTTTTTTATCATGAGAAAGATATCTATAGGCCCCTCGATAAGTTAGACTGAAATAAAATGTATGGCCATATTGAAATGAATTGATAAGGGTTATCAATATCAGTCTACTTAAGATCGAGAAATAATATGATTGAATAGTATAAGGATGACATAAACCACGCCTTATGTTTAATCAAGGTATCTAGTGATAAAAGGACTTTAATACTTATTGTGGATTAGGTTATGTCGGATTATTGACATTTGCATAACTTGGGTAATCATAATGTCTTGCTAGAGGCCGCTTATGATTTGTGAGCCAAAAACAAAATTTCAAGCCCACTACCAACGTTATGTCAACCTACAGGGTCGCACGCTTAGAATAGACAAAAAACAAATTTTAGGTTTACTGTGTCTAGATTCAATGAACCTAATAATGTCCAGATTCGATGTACTAGATATGTCTAGGTTCATTGAATCTGACATTATCTAGATTCTTTGAATCATATCCGAATTACAGACATTATCTAGATTCTTTGAATCATATTCAAATTGTAGACATTATCTAGATTCTTTGAATCATTTTTTAATTACAGTTTACCCTAGTTTAAATCTGACTCTATCTCGAAGTCAATATATATATATATATCTACTTTTAGGGTTTCTAGCCAAATTAAGAAGAGAAAAGGCGTTCTCTTATTCTAAAAAGATGAAAAACATTAAAACCCTAAAAATTAGAGAGAGTCATTTAACGCAAAGGAGAGGGTGCTAGCACACCAATTTGTTTTTAAGAAAGTCTGTTCATGTGGATACCTGCATAGGATGTTGCTTTAAGTAACAGCTTTTGAATCCGATCTTGAAAACAAAAGGCTCGAGTTTGGGTGTCACCAAAGTGAACCCACTCTCTTCCTTCCAGAAATCTTGCCCTTTTTTGTCATCCTGGTAAGATTCAATGACTTTCTTATCAATCTAATCGAATTGGATGGATCCTGCGAGGGTTTTGTAGGAATTAATTTTAATTTTCTACTGCTTATTTGAATCACAAAATCCAAAAAAACCCAACAAGGATGACCACAGGCATTAATTATAGTGAAACATAAACAATCTTAATTGAAAACTTGGAAAATAATTTATTCAAATAGTTGCATAATTATGTCCAAGTATTTGAAATCACCTTTAACCAAAAATAAATTTAGCTAGATATAACTGAAAATAATAACAAAAACATAAAAACTAACAATATTTACAGCTCAACAGATTGGCAGAATTTAAAGAATGGTAATGGTCTCTAAGAATTTGTTGCAAAAACCTCCTTGGATTCCTCCTCCTTCCTCTATTTCACTATTTTTTTCTCTCAAAATTCTGAGTGTTTATTGGCTTTCCAAATGAAAAATTGATTGAAGAATTGATCATTTAAACTAAAGAACAACTGCTTTTTTAGAGATGAACCCATGATTCTTTTTAGAATTTTCACATATATAAATGTATAAGAGCACCGTACCTCTTTGCAAGAGTAGGTGAATTATGGAGCTGCAACTTTCAGATAAATTATTTATCTCAAAAGAATCAATTTGTTAAATTAGTCTTTTTTTATTCTTTCTTCGCATGTTGCATCCAATTAGTGTGCAAAATTAAGTGTCAGTTCAAGTGCTTAGCGGTTAAAGATGTCACCAAAACATTGTGATATACAGCATTAGGCGTGCAGAAGATGACTTGATTGTGTGATTGGAGTTGAAGTAGGCCAATTGGGACTTTAAGGCCATTAGATGTGCCAATCTTGGTGGATCCGATGGCTAAAAAGCAAAGAGCATGGGCCTATTATGCACTCGTCCATACGTGGCTAGAGTTGAAGCTCAGTAGCCCATGTGATGTGGGCCCGAGCTATCGTAACTTGGCTCCCTTGGCTCAACTCGACGCAGCATCATGTATAAGGAAGAGTGGAGCAGCTCGGTTGGTGTGGTAGGAGGCTCGACTTAACTTTTTCCAAAAGGTTCTTACCCAAATGTTTCTAAAATTAACTCTTGGGCCAAAATTTTGAGTTCTTTTTTATTTCTTCTTCAATTTTCGCCTGCAATGTCGTCTTTCCTTGAAAATAAAGAGAATAATTATTTCACAAAATAAAAATTACTAGAAATTGATAAATATTATTAAGCACACTTCTATTACAAAACTAAATTAAAGCTAAGAACACACTTAAAAAAAAAAAGATCAAGATCAAGATCAAAATCAAAATCAAAATCAAAATAGAATTTAATCAACTTACTATGTGAATTATATTTTAAAAAATAAAATAATTGACACTTAAAAACACTTCTAAAAAGTACCCAAAATACAATAAAAACCTAGAATTAACATATTTCATAGAAAACACACTAAAACACTAAAGACATGCAAAAATGCTTAATTAGAAGCTTTAATAACAAATAACATATTAAACAAATTATTTCAAACTCATGAACACGTATAATTTTGCATGTTATCATGTTACTTTGATGGATTACTGAATTAAGCAAGAACCAAGTAAGTACTTTGTCCTTATCTTATAACTAATGTAAATATTGTAGTTTTAATTTGTAATTTTAATTATTTAGTTATTTACATCACTATTCACACACTGTTCATTATTCATAGAAAATAAAAATAAAAAATTGAAAAACTAAAAAATATAAAAAAAAACATTTTAATTTTAGTTAGTTTGTATAATACTATTATTTTGTCATTTTTAGATTTAGATCTAGGTTTTTGAACTTAGAAACAAAATTTCATAAAATTTTAGATTAGGTTTTCTATAATACTTAAATAAAATTGTGGTTTTGTGAAAAGCCTCCTTTAAGGAAGTTCTGTTTGGGGATTGGTATTGGTTCAGAAAGCTTTCCCATAACCAGTTACTTTTAGGGATTCACCCACCACCAGTCATTCAAGATATGTCGTACTAACTAGGAGGTTGGTTTTTAAGGAGGCTTTAGCCCACCAATCTTTCTTGAGAACATTCTTCAAGGATATAATTCTTAAAATCTATAAGATAAATTAGGTGGATGCTTTTTACTCACTACTTTAGTCTTCCCAAATAAAGAAAAGCTTATCATCAAGTCTTTTGTTTGAATTCCCTTCTTGAAAATTAAAATTAAAAAAATTTGAAACATTAAAAAAAAAAAGAAACACTTAGGATAAATGCTTCGACATAGAGACTAACTCGGTCAATTTGTTAAATCACCAGACTCAGGAAACCCTAGTGAATAATTGTCAAATTCTTGTCCATATTCTTCATCTTTGTCAACCACGTTTTCTAATTCATTTATGATGGCACAAGTCGGTGAGAATCCTCAAAGAATGTTGATAAAAGATTTCATGCACCCAACTCGCACTCTAGCTCCTTTATGTATTGTGTTTCCACCCAATCTTCTACAACAAGACTTGAAGCCAAGTATGATTCAATTTTTGCCAATCTTTTTCGAATCGGTAAGCAAAAATCCTTACATTCATATTCGTGAATTTAAGGAAGTTGTTGCTACTTTCCACAATCACCAGGACATTGCTGATTCCATTAAATTGAAATTCTTTCTTTTTTCTCTAAAAAATAAAGCCAAAAGCTAGCTCTATTCTTTAAGACCTCGATACATCGAATCATGGGATGACATGATTTTTGCTTTCTTTTATAAATATTACCCACATTAAAAGACCAACAATCTCAAGAAACAAATTTTGACTTTTTCCTAAAATAGTCATGAAAATTTCTATGAAGCTTGGGAAATGTTCAAAGATTTGTTAAGTCAATGTCCTAACCATGGTTACAAGAATTGGCATTTTATTAGCTTTTCCTCCAAAGGACTTACAAGTCATGATTGCCAATATCTAGAAGCGATGTGCAATGGAAAATTCTTACACTATGATCTTGAAGAGGAAAAGGAATTTCTTGATAATTTTGTTAAGAAAATTCACTTAAAGTCTAAGTTAGATACTTTTCATAGTACTAATAGGTCTTGATCATCTAAAACTCATCAACTGAGGGAAGAGGATAACTACAACTTTGGGGTTCAAGTTGAAAATCTTACAAAGGATTTAGAAATCTTTGAAGTAAAGAATGAGAAAGGATGTCAGGCTGTCACAAGAGTTGAATTACAAGAAATAAATTTGTGAATGGAAGGATTGAACAACAACCACAGGACTATCATGCTTATCGGGAAATGATAGGAGAAGATGAGAAACAATGGAATGCCTTAGGGACATATCATAAACCTTATACTCCTTATCTCAAAATTCTTAATTTTGATGGAAGAAACAATTTGAATTTTGATAAGAAGAATTCGAATCAAGCATGTTCATTTGGAAATCAATGAGGAAATGACCACTAAATACATCCACAAAGGGAATATGCTGCTCCTTAGCATAATTTACACCCATCAAGTAAATCTCTTAAGGATACATTGCAAGCATTGATTGAAGCACAAAGCAAGTTAAATCAAAAGTGTGAAGCTGTTTCACACAACTAGCAGAAGACAGTAAGGAATTTAGAAGTTAAATTTTAAGATTAACTGAAACTTTTGCCACTTAAAAACATGAAAAATGCTCATCTCAAACTTAGGCCTTTTCAGAAGGACAAAACATGATTCAAACCTATAACATTGAAAATAAGAATGATGAAGAGGCTAGTCATATTGCCACTCACAGCAGTAAATCATTCAAAAATTCATCAAACACCACAGACGTAAGTTGTGAAGAAGTTGTTCCGCAAAGACAAGAAAAAAGTGAATAAGCTTCTAGTAAAGGCCCTTTTACCCTAAGTTTTTTCATTCCACTGAAAAAGTACCAAAATATTATGAACAAATTTTGGAACACTTGAAGCAAGTTTGAATCGATCTTCCTTTGTTGCAAATAAGCAAACAAGTGTTGGCTTTTGCCAAAGTGATGAAAGACTTGTGCATTGTGAAAAGGAAGCACAATGTCACAACAACTACATTTTTGATTGTGCAATTAGGTGTAGTTCTTGAGCAAAGAGCACCAACTAAGTACAACGATCCTAGATGTCCCATAATCACTTGTCACATAGGAACCTATGAAATCATTCAAGCCTTGTTAGACTTAGGTACGAGCACCAGTCTCATGGCTTATTCAATTTAATCGCAACTAGCACTTGAAAAGATTAAACCAACATCTGTGGTCTTGCAATTTATAGGTCAATCTATCAAGGAACAATGAGGGATGGTAGAAAATTTTTTTTTGCAAGTTGATTAGCTCTATTATCTGATGGATTTTCTCATCTACGACACTCAATGTGAGGTGAACACGGAATCAAAAATTTCTATCATCCTTGGAAGATCATTCTATGCCTTAGCTAATGCTCTCATTAACTATAGAAATGGTCTCATGAAAATCTCTTTTGGAAACATGACTCTTAAAGTGAATATTTTCTATCTTGGGAAGCAATTTCAGAGCAATGATGAGTGTTTTGACATTGAAATCATTGACAAATCTGCTTAGGAAGAATTTCTAATGCGAACCATTGTACTTGAAGAAATCTTCCAAAGTTCTAATCTTGAAAATCCCAATCCCATTTCAAATGTTCCCAAACATTCAATAGACAAAGGAACAAAATTTTGGTAACAATGTTTTGAAAAATTGTTGCTAGAAGGAGAAAAGCCAAAACCACCCACTGAAGAAATCCCATTAGCCAACTTTCTTGAAGGACTAAACTCGATGATTCTTTTCCTATCATCATCTTATCTAAACTCGATGAATCACAAGAGCAACGGTTAATTAACATTTTGTGTGATCACAAAACTACATTAGGTTAGACAATAGCTGATATCAAGAGAAAATGTCCCTTGATTTGCCATCATATTCAATTGGAAGAAGATGCTAATCCAAGAAGAGACCTTCAAAGAAGGCTAAACCCAACAATGAAAGAAGTTGTGAAGAATGACGTTTTCAAAATGTTAAATGCAAGAATCATTTACCCCATTGTAGACAATAATTGGGTCAATCCAACTCAAGTTGTACCTAAGAAGTTAGGTGTAACTATGATTGAGAATGAAAAAGGAGATCTTATTCCTACGAGAATTGTCACTAGATGGTGTATGTGCATTGATTATTAGAAATTGAATGCTGCCACTTGTATAGCCCATTTTTCACTCACATTCATTGATCAAATCTTAAAACATATAGCAAGTTATCCTTTCTATTGCTTCCTTAATAGATATTCAGGATACTATCAGATTAAGATGGCATTAGAAGATTAGGAAAAGACCAACTTTATATGTGCTTTTGGTACTTATGCTTTTCAGCATATGCCGTTTGGACTTTCTAATGCTCTAGCTACATTTCAAAGATGCATGATAAGCATTTTTAGTGACATAGTTGAGAAGATTATGAAAGTTTTCATGGATGATTTGATCGCCTTTGGTGATTCATTTGACATGTGTCTGTTCAATTTGGAAGCTGTTATAAAAAGATGTGAAGAAAAAGGCCTTGTGTTAAATTAGGAAATATACCATTTTATGATTCCATCTGGCATAGTTCTTAGACTTATTATCTCTGAAAGAGGAATTGAAGTTAATCCAGCAAAGATTGAACTCATTTCAAACATGTCTACTTCTAAGACTATTAGAGATGTCTAAAAGAAAGTGAAGAATCTTTCTGATCACTCATATCTAAGTTGACCTGTACACCAATTATGCAATCCCCTGATTGGAGTTTACCCTTTGTAGTATACTACATAAGTAGAACCTTGAACAAATGCTCAAATGAATTACTCGACCACTGAAAAAGAGTTGCTTACTGTAATATTTGTTCTTGACAACTTATGTTCATATCTGATCAGTTCAAATCACTATTTTTTATCATCATTTACCCCTCAGGTATCTCTTTTCTAAAAAGGATGCTAAGGTCTAACTTATCTAATGGATCCTTCTTCTACAAGAGTTCGATTTGACCATTAAGGATAAAAAAGGAGTTGAGAAAGTGGCAGCTGACCATTTATCTTGTTTAGAACTCAATGATTCTATCAATGCCCACCAATTCATGATAAATTTTCTGACGAACATATGTCCTCCATTACAAAATTACCTTGGTATGCACACATTGTCAATTACTTGGCAATTAGAGAAATTCCATCTTCTTGGAATTTGCAAGACAAAAGAAAGTTTTTAGTTAAAGTGCGTAACTTTACTGGGATTTCAAATACTATTGTGATCTTATCATAAGACGTTGCATTCCTAAAGATGAAGTGTTTAATGTCTTAAAACTCTATCATACTGATGTATATGGTGGTCATTTTTCTACAAAGAAACTATCGCAAAGATTCTAAAATGTGGTCTTTATTGGCCCACTTTATTTAAAGACATTATCACTATTGTCATTCTTGTGAAATTGTCAAAAGTTAGATACTTTGTCTTGTCACTATGATGCCTCTAAACCCAACTATCACAATAGAAATATTCAATTGCTAGGGAGTAGACTTTATAGGACCTTTTCCACCTTTTTTTTAGGTATCTATACATCCTCTTTGTTATGGAGGACATTTCAAAATAGGTTGAAGCTGCAGCATGTCGTTCTAATGATAATGCAACTATTATAAAGTTCCCGAAAGAAAACATATTATCTAGGTATGGTATGTCAAGTGCTATAATTAGTGATCAAGGCATACATTTTTGCAACCATTCTTTTAAGCTCTAATGCAAAAGCATGGTGTGATTAATAAAGTTTCGATTACCTATCATCCACAGACAAATGGTCAAGTTAAGTTAGCAAATAGGGAGATCAAACAAATCTTGGAAAAAACAGTGAACTTAGATCGCAAAGATTGTTCTTTAGGTCTTTAAAATGCACTCTGGGCGTACCATATAGCTTACAAAGCTCCATTAGGAATGATCTCCCTATAGGCTCTTTTTGGGAAGTTCTATCATTTGCTTGTAGATCTTGAACATAAAGTTTTTTGGGCTATTAAAGCGTTTAACTTTGATCTTAATGCTGTAGGTATTGAGCAGAAACTCCAACTTTTGAACTTGAAGAATTAAGGAACGATGCTTATAAAAATTCACAGATTTACAAAGCAAAGATGAAAGAATTTCATGACAAATAGATCCTGAGGAAGAACTTTGAGCCAAATCAACGAGCTCATCTTTATGAATCCTGTCTCCACCTTCATCCTAATAAGTTGAAATCATGATGGACTGGTTCATATATTGTAAAATAGGTTTTCCCAAATGGTGTTGTTGAAATAGAAGATCCATCCGATGGAAGAATACTTGGAGTAAATGGCCAAAAACTAAAAGTTATATAGAACAGATAACTAAGCTTGAAGAGGTCACTCTCGTAGCTTCAGCTTACCAATCTTGAGTAGTTTCTTTCACTTTCACTTGTAAATATTTGTTTTTGTGCTTTGTTTTCTAGACTTTGTTTTTAAGCTTTGTTTTCCAGACTATGTATTTCTTAAAAGTTTCATAAAAAAAATTTTGAATGAAATTAAAAATACAAAAATAATTCATTTAAAATAATTGAGATTAAGGAGGATATGATTAATTGTGATTAGCATGCACTTTGTATTTGCGGCCTCTTGAATCACATTTTGAAGAATTTGAGGATAAAAGTGATTTTAATTTTCGAAACAAAAAAATAGAGTCTTGGGAATCTGACTTCAAAAGACTTAGTTTGTAATATATTGTTGTGTGTTTACTTTAGTTTGTTTTGTTTGGTTTGTTAAGTTTATTACATATTATCTCTGCAGCTATGCTAATTTAGTTAATATTTTTGCTGCTTTCACTATTTTTTCATACATTGGGGACAATATACAATTAGGTTAGGGGGAGAGTGTTGTGCATTAAAGCTATGTGAAATTATGCCAAAATTTTTCAATTTTTGCTCCAAATTTTTTGTTTCTATGTGTTATTTTGTTGGGTTTTGTAGCAAGGCATTAAAAAAGTAAAAAAAAAAAGTTTTATATTATATGTAAATATTAGTTTCTTAGTAATTAATATGTTATTATTTTGTTTTGATTTTTGAGTTTCATCTTAATGTTATCATTTTTCTATTCTTTAAATTGTCTAACTTTATGGACTCTCAAAGCTTTGGTTTTATTTAACATTTTTATGTGTTTATTTTTCAAAGTATTTGTAAGTCATAGAGAAAGCTTAAGGGAGTATGACATTGCACTATCCACTAATAATGATGTTTATTTAATTTCTGTTTATATTTCTACTTTTTAATTGTTCTGATAAATAATTTTGAAGTGTTACTACATGCAGGAGTGATTTGAAGCAAAATTGTATTCTTAGTTTTTGATAAACTTCCTAATTATATATTATCTTTTATGCGCTAAGTTTGGCGTGCTAATATTCTATTAAATAGCATATAAAGTGTAATAAAAGTCTTGTTTTATTAGTCTATCTAGCTAGATGAATCAAATTAGAGTTGAATGGTTTGCATTATATGGATATCTAGTAAATCATTTCAAAATTATATTGCTTTAATTGCTAGAAACTAGCAATAAGCTGGCTGGGGGTGTGATGAGGTTGTAAAATGTACATTTTACAAGGCTTAAATTATTTATTTATGCTTTTATTTCTAGTTAAATCTTCTAATTAATAGCATTTTTATGTTAAATAGTATTTTCGTATGTTAGTTAAAATTTTGTTTAATTATAAGTTTTTAATATGTTTTATGTTCAGAAATATTTTTGGTAATTGTTAGATTTCTTTTCGTATGTACAATTTTAGTTTAGTTTGTAATTAATTAAAACTATAAAAATAATGAGTGGAAATTTTATTTTGAGTCTTAATGTATTTTATAGCATGTTTTAAGTTTGTAAATATGTCTTATAATATTTTTAGTAATTTCTAAAAATATGTTTGATTCTTAAAAATTATCTGTGTCAAACTAAAAGTGCTCAAAATTTTAGAAGTTTGTAATTATTTTTATGTGTTTTAATGTAAAATAAATATTTTTAAAATTATTGTAAATATTATGTTCGTAAAATAATTAATTTTGTTTCAATTTTCTATCTTTAGATTTGAAATCTAGAGAAAAAACAAAGCAAAACCACACTAAAATTAGACAACAGATGCATTAAAAATTCAAAAGACTTGAATTTGCCTCAATAGAGTCCATGTGGCGGAATGGGATTGGCGCATGTTTTACACGTTCTGATAGCAGGCATGTTAGCCACCAAAGCTGGGCCTACATGTCAGAAGCATCTAAGATGTCTCTGGTCTTATGTGTGCATTCTGAGATTTAGCCCTAAGCTCACGATCTTGTTCATCCATTGTAAGATCCTATGGCTCAGGTTTGCCAAAATCCTATCCCTCACGGTCCCACCTAGATCCATTTCGTTTTGCTTCTCTCAACCATCTAATCGTCTAGTTTATGCTCGAGATCAAGTCGTTCCTTGTACCTCCTACGGTTGCATCACACCAAATCCAAGCTAAAGATTCGCATATGTAAAATGTTGAAATGCATAGAAAAAGAGAGGAAATTTTTTTAAAAAAAAAAATCACAACAAGTATTCAAATTGTCCAAATAAAACAAATAAAAAATAATTGAGTAATAAATAAATAATACAAAATATTATTAAAAAATAAAAATAGTGAATTTTTTTCACTATAAAAGGGGTGCACCACCCCTTCCCCCTCCTTCCTTCTTTTGTTGTCTTGTTGAGCTTTTAGCTTAGTAGTCTCCCTTTTTAGGAGGAGATGCTACTAGAGTACTTATTTGACCCACAAAAAATAATAAAATAATTCCTAAACTAGTGTAAAGAGTTTGGTGAGACAGAGAGATGATCTTGTATGTATAGTACTCTGGTATAGTTTTTAAATCTATCTCTGTGTTGTAATGTTCATATTTTTATGGAATAAATTATATTTTCTATGTTTTTAATTATTATTGTTAATGTTGTTTTGCTGCTCAGTCATTGATCTCACATCTATTAACATACTCTAAAATAACCCTAAGCATAAGGTTGTCTCAAGTAATAATTACTCAGTGAATCCGAGGTCGAATCCACAGGGAAGGATTTATTCAGTTCTAGTACATATATTATATTAACTTTTTTTTTAATTTAAGTAGAAAAATATTAGGATTAATATTTTTTATTTATAGAATATATTTACAATATTTACATATTTTTACAATACTTTTCATTTTTAAATTTTAACAATTTGGAATTTTAATAACAAGAAATACAGATAATTTAAAATAACTTAAGCAGAGTAACGATAATAGCAATGGTAATTTAAAGAAATAAAACATCAATAATAATAGGGTTGAGGTTTAAAGGTCTTGTTCTGGCAATTATCTTAAATATATTTTAGTTTTTCTTTTTATCTATTAGTTGGTTTAAGAATACACTATGCCATCATATGTCGACAATAAATCGAGAGCCACCAAGCATTTACTATATCATTCCACGTCTATAATATAGCAAAAACACAACTTGATAAAGGCAGCATTGCAACATAACTTAAAATAACAACCAAGATAATAAGTTAAGCATTTACCGAGCCATTCTATGTCTACGACTAATCAAGGTTCTCCCAAACATTATTCGTGCCAGTCTATATCGTCGATAAATCAAAACTATAATTTTGGCAAAGTTTTAGCTAATAAAATATTAAAATACTAAGTTTTCTAAGAAAATAATTTGGCATTATGACTACTTAGAAAACTAAGAAAAACAAAAAAAAAATTATATTTAAGGTAATTTTGCTATAATTTTCCCCTGTTACCTCAGCTAAAAAAGAAAATTAGAAAGACATATTAGGCATAATTTTTTTACAACATAAACTTAGAAATATTTTATAAGAAACTGAACTAATCTATTTACTTAGTAGTATTTTGTACTGCGTTAAGAAGGTGCAGAATAGAGCATCGAAGGCTCGGTATTTATAGGGCTCTAAAAATAGTAATGATTCATTTTTTATTATTTTTTAATACAATTTGCTTAACTACTCCATTGAAATTTTAAAACAAATTGTGTCCTTTTCTCCATGCGAGATTCGCTTCTTTATTATCTAAAAATTCATTTGTAATCTCCTGCTTCGCGACGGCTGCACATAGTGGAATAGATGCGATCTGGGCCTTTAAATTAAGATCCAACGGATGAAAACTAAGAGAGCAAAAGGGGTCAGGTGGGACCAGTGTTGAAGCTGTCAGATTAGTCTTGGTCGACAGATCTAAGGGCTGGAGAAATGACAGTAGTGAGCATGGCTGCCTGCGATCTGACAGCTTTGGATATGCGTGGGAGCCATGGTTGATGCAACACATGACGCAGTAGTTGATGCGATGACACACGTCCCTCCTGTGGATGGTCAAGATCATTTGGGCAGCATATCCAAAGGCTGGCAACGTGCCACATGTCCTCCATATTTAAAATTCAAATTTTTATTTATTTTTCATGCATTTGATGTCTGATTTTGTCCATTTTGGTGCCATTTTGTTTCGTTTTTTCTCTAGATTTTGAATTTAAAATTCACAAACACACTAAAATTAATTATCTTACACACATAATATTTACAAAAATATTAAAAATATTTATTTTACATTGAAACACGCAAAAATAATTACAAACTTCTAAAATTTTTAGTCTTTTTCGGTTTGACATAAATATAATTTTTAAGACTTGAAAATATTTTTAAAATTTACTAAAAATATAATAAAACATATTTACAAACTTGAAACACATTTCTAAATATATTAAGACTCAAAATAAAATAACTGCACGTTATTTTTATGGTTTTAATTATGTATAAACTAAACGTGTAGTTAACACACCGAAACGACTTTAAAAATTATCAAAAATATTATTGAACATAAAAAATACAATAAATACACATTTTTAAACACATTTTCACATTAAGACTCTGAAACATTGTTTATTACTAAATTGCTATAATTAAGGAGTTTTATGAGAAATATTAATACAAAATGATTGATTTTAACATTAAAAAAAATGCATTTTCTAAGTCTCATCACAACCCCCAACTAGCTTATTGCTAGTCCTGAGTAATTAAAGTGATAAAACTTAAACAAAAGGTTTTGATTTTTGACAAGTTGGTGATTCCTCGCTAATTTTCCTTAGGAATTATCTCATTTTTCATGCCTCAAAGTAAAAATGTAAATATTAATTAAGTTATGATTCATTTCTAGAGTTTGTCAAATATTTAAGATGAATTTTTCCGTGTGCGTGTGTGAATTTCTTTTACTAATCAATGCATATTAACTAGATAAATTTGCATTAATATAACTTAATTTGCTTAAATAAATTCTTATAAGTTTGTTTTTCATCCCTTTCTCCACTAATGTAGAATAACACCTTGTTAAAGACCTTTAAGACTTTATTCAACTTGTAATGTAAGGCTTGGGTAAAAGGTAGGACGGTAGGTATATTTGAGGCTCAATTCACCCATAAAGCATTTACAAAAATCGTGAACCTTTCTAATATACAATCTAATTCCCAAAGTTTACAATCCCAAACTTGAGATGAGGTTTCCTTTGTCAACCACTTTTTATTCAACTTTTTTTTCTCTTTTTTTTAATTATTTATTTATTTCTTTCTCTTTTTTTTTTTTTTGAATACAAAATAACTGAAGATTACAACATATCAAACTTAAAATTACATACTTTATAGATGTAACAGATATTCTTATCTCATCCCAACCACCCATAATATTAGCATAAACCCAATTACATATAAACGATCATATGCCTTATGAGTGAAAGGTAAAAGAACGGATTATGAATTTATTAAAAAGGCTACACTAAATATGTGGGAACAAAAAAAAAATGGAAATATTAGGCTCAACAGGGTAACTTGGGATATAAAATGTAAACAAGTTAATTTCAAAAGGCTCAGATGATCCAAAGACGGCCTAAATTATATCTATAAATCAGTGTTATCTAAGATTTTGCCTCAAGAGGGACTTAAACAAGTTATAAGATGTTATAAACATAAACCAAATTATACTAACATAAACAGTCTCTAAATTAATATAGCAAATCATAGTACAAGATTAAGTGTTAAAATTTTGAGAAAATTTCAACCTAACTATAAGGCAAACTAAAGAAACTAACATAAACTTAAATAATATTTAAAATTTACCTTAAGTCATGAAAATGCTATAACTTTGATATCATCATGGGACAGGAGGCAAGTCACCGTAAAAACAAAAATATTTACATATATTACAAAATATTTTTAGATTTTTGAAATTGTTTTATTTTTTTTTGAATTTTGAAATTGTTTTATTTTTTTAATAATCAAATACAATGCAAATACATAGCTTTTACAACCATATAGAAATACATTTAAAAAATGCTAGTCACTGTTTTACTCAGCTATGTCTACTAAGGTGAAGATACGTTTCAAGAATATTAAGTATTCCTTATCTTAGTCATCTTCAAACTTGCATGATACAAAAGAAAGATGCAAAGAGAAGAATTTACAAACACAAAGGACTTCATCTCGGACCATTATCGAGACGCGTTTCAAGACAAATCCTTCACTCAGCCATCTTGACCTAAGAACATATGAATCTTAAAGTTTTACAAATAGCACACCTTTTTATTTTTAAATCTTTTTTATGCTATGTTTTTAAAACTAGTCCTAGATTCATTCAAAAAAATTTTGACACAACTCTCTTCCCCCAACCTAAATTGAACACTGTTCCCCAATGTTTAACAAGATTAAGCAGGAAGAATAACAACTTATATTTACAAGAGTGGTTATTCAAAACAAAAACAAAAAAAAAAACATATACAATAATGCTGTAGGTAAAACTAAAAGAGCTATAGTTTAGAGAGAAAGATCCAAATCTCGTTTGTGCTTTCCACAGAACTTTGATGTTGCAGTGACCGCCTTGGGATCAATGACTTGCATTTTTTTTAAGCAATTCCTCTACAGTAGGGGCAAAGATAAAAATCTTCCTTCCTGACTCCTCAAGAAACCTTTGTTCTGTAGCACGATCTAAAAAACTAAGCAAACTGTCAAAGTAACCATTTATATTTAACAAACCAACAGGTTTAGAGTGTAGTCCTAACAATTTTCAACTAGCAATGGCAAAAAGTTCTTCTAAAGTTCCTAGACCTCTAGGTAAAGCAATGAAAGCATCAAAAGCAAAATCTATGTCTCTTATTCGCTTAGGGAAACCTGTGACTATTTTTTCAACGTCAATGGTAGGACCACATAAACGACTTTGAGCAAAGACACCTAGAATAATACCTAATGCTCTAGTACCTCCAAAATGACTTCCAACAACAACAGTACCCATTAGACCTAGACTACCTCCTCCATATATAAGATTTATCTTTTTCTTAGCCATGACAAAACCTAAATGAAAATGCAGCTTTTATGTAATCAATACCTTTTCTTGATTTAGAACTGGAAAACACACAGATATTATTGAACTTTAAAGACCACTGAGATGAGGACTCCATAATAATTACTAAGACTAAGACTCCTTTTTTTTTAGATTGACTCTATCTTATAAATCCGTGCTGAAAAAAACTTGAAAACAACAAGGATTTTATACACATCAAAGGAGAACGTTGGGTAAAATTAAGTAAAGACAACTATGATAGCATGTAAGGACAGATGGATAGATGTGACACAACTGTATAAATTTTTTGAAAATTTTTACCCTACAAAACTATTTATCTTTTGACAAACTAGACTTTACTATACAACTTTTGATAAATGGGACTAAATTTTAAAAATCGAAGCAAAGCTTATCTTACACGACGCACAAAATACCTACCGAAAAAAATTATGCATCTGACAAAAGAAGAAAAGTCAAAATATTATTGTTAAAAGATAAATAGTACAATCACAATTATTAAACAACTACTGTATAAATCACATAAAAACGAAAATCTTTTTGTTGATTAAATTTTATTCGAGAATGAGTTAAAGAAAACCTATGTTCATCAAAACGCGTTTTTAGAAATTCCATTATTCAGCCATTCTGATGATTTTTCATTAAAACCATGATCATATCTTGAATAACTTTTCAATATTTTTTTAATTTTTTTTAATTTTTTAATGATTTTTTTAAGAGACAAACACACAAAGAAATAAAGAAAAATACCTTACAGATTTTGTTCTAAAGTAGGAGGATCTTGAGTCTGCTTTCCATTTAACATTCTCGCAAACTGAACAGTTGGGTCTTTTAGAGCCAGATTACCAAGACGTCCCTTTTCTACATGAAATTGAGGCCAGAGTTGTTTCATACCCTTCTAAATGTATCCACTTGGATGGGAGTCAGGGGAAACTCAGAGATCTTCTAAATTCTCATTCCTAAGACCATTTTTACAGAATTGAATTTTATCTTTTCTATTTCTAGATACGAGACCAGGTAAGGGATATTTTCTAGAATGAGTTTGACGAGAACATTTATGACATTTTGATTCCATATGACGAGCTCTTCTTTTTCTAGCACAGAAACTTATACCCATACCAAGTAAACCTATATTATTTACATCATTTGGATGAACAAGACCTTCTGTGTACATCTAGATATCAGTAGGAAGTTTAAAACATGAAAGTACCTAAAGACAAGTGACTCCAGTTTTGTACTTCTTTCTGATTTCTTTTTGAGAAAGTGAAGGGAAATATTTCTTTAAGTGCTCATATTTTGGATTCATGATCAAGAAATTGAGATTCTTAAAAGTGAATTGAAAGCTTTAAGAGAGAGTTTGAAAGAGAATTGGGGAGATTTTTGTGGAAGCAAAAGAAAAGGAGATTAAAGATTTTTTGGAAAAAAATGTTTGAAAGATCGAAGAACTTTGAAAGAGTTTTGAGAAATTTAGAGAGAAGACAGAGAAAATTCGAGAGTTAGAGAGGAAATGAGAAATTTAGAGAGGGAAAGAACAAAGAGTTTTTAGCTTAAATATATAGTAATGGATTTTATAGACAAAGGGTAGATTATTGTTTAGACACGGGGAAGACTGTACAGACACATGCGGCACAATACACAACAATAATGGGCTAAACTAAAATGGGCTAACGAAAAGTAACCTAACAAATTACTAAGAAATGAAACTATTTTTGTGTTTTTGAATTTTTGAATTTTATGTTTTTTTAATTATTTACAAAAGTCTAAAATTAAAAATAAAAATCATTGTAAATTATTTCATTAAAATGCGTTTCTAGTGGCCATTGATACAAAAATACCAACTAATCCTGTTGATTATAACTTCAATAATTTCTGCCATTTTAATGAATTTTTGAAATTATTTTCTGATTTTTAGGAAAAACAAAGAAAATAAAAATACAATATACCAAAACAAAAACATAAAGATAATTCAAACATTAATCTATAACTATGATTTCAGTTTCAGAATTAAAATCGAAATCGTCAATATTGATGACTATTGGAAGAGTTGCTCTAAACCTTCCCAAAAAATAGCACTCCCAAAAAGTTAAGTTGCCAACTACTACGAGGAACCTTTGCTAAAATTCTTCTTCATCCATGAGATCATCCATAGTGTCACCCATCACCTCATCCTCGAGTTCTTCTTCAAAAGCTTCATTTTCACATTTAGGTTCAAAACTTGAATTTTCAGCTTCAAGAGGTTGGTCAACAAAAACATTCATAGGATGGTTATTAACTTTGGGTAGAACATTTGAATCAAAAGAATTAGCCAAATCAGCCAAAGGATCAACAAACGTTCCAAAAGTACTACTCTCAACAAAGTTCACTTCGCACTTTCTAGAATGTGATTGTGCCATGTTAAAAACGTTGAATTGTAAAGTCATATTCCCAAAAGACAATTTTAGTATTCCATTTCTACAATTAATTAAAGCATTAGAAGTTGTAAGAAATGAACGACCTAAAATAACAGGAATTTGAACATTTGAATTTGCAATAGGTTGTGTATCCAAAACAATAAAACCTACTGGGTAGTAAAATTTATCAACTTAGACTAACACATCCTCAACAACACCTCTTGAAATTTTTACAGATCGATCAGCTAACTGAAGTGTGATAGAAGTTGGCTCTAGTTCATCTAAACCTAATTACTGATAGACAGAATAAGGTAAAAGGTTGACACTAGCACCAAGGTCTAACAAAGTATGTTCAATTTGAGTATTTCCTATGATATAAGAAATTGTGGGACAACCGAGATCTTTGTAATTCAATGATGAATCATGTTGAATAATAGAACTAACATTCTCAGCTAAAAATGTAGTTTTAGTCACACTATGCTTTCTCTTAATTGTACAACTGTCTTTCAAAAATTTAGCATAAGATAGGACTTGTTTGATTGCATTTAAAAGTGAAATGTTAATTTTGACTTGTTTGAACAGTTCAAAAATTTCAGCATTTTTGTCAGATTTCTCTTTTAAGCAATGCTTGAGGAAATGGGACCTTTGGAACAAATTTCTCTTTTAAAACACTCTTTTCTTTTTCAAAATTTTCCTTATCACTATTAATTTTATCATCACTTTTCAAAGTTGAATTAACCTTCTAATCTTTTGAAAGATTAGTTTTATCAACAAGTTTTCCACTTCAAAGAGTTGTGACAAAATTAACAGTTTCTTGTTGTGATTGTGAACTAAAAAAGGCAACTTCATTTGTAGATATATAATGTACAAGTTGAGCAAAAAATTTGTCTTTTTCTTGAATGTGAAGGGAAGAAGTGAGTTTAGAAATGGATTTTTTAATTTCATGAATGTCTTGAGAAGTGCGAGTGTTATGAACTTCATGTTTTTGAAGGAACGATTTTTGAGCTTGAATGAAAGATTACAAAGTGTCATCAAGAGTTTTGACTCGAGATTGGAGATTTTCAAAAAAATTTTATGGAGGCCTTTGAAAATTTTGAGAATTTGATGGAAATTGTGGATTTGATATTGTTGTGGAAATGGTAGACAACTTGAGAATTTTGTAGTGGAAGTGGTGGTGGTGGTGGTTGAAATTGCTGTTGTGGTTGATCATTTCTTCAACTGAAATTGGGACCATTGTGAATTATATGTGTCAGAATGTGGGGATAGAAATGGCTTTTAACTAGGTCTAATTGATTTGTATAATTCATTTGTTCATGGGACTCTTCCTTAAAAATTGGGCATTCATAAGTTAAGTGTCCTAAAGTTTGGCAAATACTATACAAAATTTCAATTTTAGGTTCTTGGACATTCCTACGTTCCATGGCTTCATTCTTTTTAGCCAAACATGCAATTCTAGCATTTAGATCATTTTCTTGACAAGTTGATGGACACCTCTTTCAACATTAGCAAGATTAGATCTAATTGAGCCTTCAGAATTACTATTGTTGCTAATATTGAGAGTTTTTAGCCAAATTATCAAGAAAATCTAACGCTTTATTAGGTTCTTCATCAAGAAATTCTCCATTATACATTGTTTCAACAAATTGACGGGTTTCAGGAGTTAAATCTTCATAAAAGAAACTAATGTAATGCCATTTTTTAAAATAATGATGTGCGCAAGAATTCAATAAATCCTTAAATCATTCCCAGCATTGAAAATAGACTTTTTTTACATTTTGGGAAAAATTTTGAATTTGTTTTTTCAAAGCATTGGTTTTATAAGTTGGAAAGAATTTTTTCAAAAACTCAGTTTGTATTTCTTGCCATATACCTATTGACCTAGGTTTTAAAGATGTAAGCCAAGTTTTAGCTTTGTCTTTTAAAGAAAAAGGAAAAAAACTTAAGCTTAACAATTTCATTTGAAACTTCCTGGTCAGTGAAGGTAGCACAAACATCTTCAAACTTTCTAAGTTACAGATATGGGTTTTCAGATTCTAAGCCATGAAAATTGAGAAGCAAGTTAATCATTCTAGGTTTAAACCTAAAGTGATGGGCATTGAGAGGAAAAACCAAACATGATGAAGTGGATTCATGAGGTGGTTGTAAATAATCTCTCATTGAACGAACAGGATTACTAATTTGTTGATTACTAATATTTCATTATGAACACTTTCATCATCAGCCATTTTTGGTGAATTTGAAGATACAATAGAGACTAAAGGTGATTCTAAACTTTTCCTAATTAACCCATAATTTTTAGACACACGAGACCAAACTAGCATAAATTATTTAAATATTTACAAAATTTTATAGACAGATGCTAAGATTTTCTTTACTCAGGAAGAATAAAGTAGTGAATGAAAAGTATATGCCTTATTGATTTTGTAGAATTTGAGAATTGTATTTTTCAAGAATGTCCTCAAGAAAGATTGGTGGTGCTAAGGCTCTTTAAAAACTAATCTCCTTGTCAGAACAATGTTTCTAGAATGACTGGTGTTAGGAAAATCTCCAAAAGTGAACTGGTTATAGGAAAGAATTTCGAACTAGTACCAGCCCCTGAATAGAACTTTCTCAAAAAATACTTTTCACAAAAACATAATTTATTTATTAAGTATTATGGAAAACGTAATTTAAAATTTTATGAAGTTTTATTTTTAGGCAAAAATCTAAAACTAAACCTAAAACTAGAAAAATAAATATTTTCCAAAAGAAAGGAAAGAAAATAATATTTTTATGATTTTTAAGATTTTTTTCTTTTTTATTTTTTTTATTTTTTGAATTTTTTTGAATAATAAAATAGTGACATAAATAGTAACTACTATTACATAAATAGTAACTTATAGAAAACGCATGCAGATTTTTACATAAATAATACTTAACACTTGCAAAACAGAAAATATTAACAAACAAAAACAAATAAAACAGAAGAAAAAAGTAAGTAACGTAAAAAAAGAAAAAAAAAAAAAAAGAAAATATAATAAACAAAATATGCTGCACTGAACACAATACCGTTCCCTAACAACAGCGCCAAAGACTTGATCTCACGTCTATTAACGCACTCTAAAACAACCTTAAGTATAAAGTTGTCTTAAATAATAATTACTCGGTGAATACAAGGTTGAACCTATAGAGAAGGTTTTATTTAGTTCCAGTATTTATATTATATTAACTTTTTCTTTTTATTTAAGCTGAAAAATATGAGGATTAATTTTTTTTATTTATAGAATATATTTACAATATTTATATATTTTTACAACATTTTCATTTTCAAATTTTGACAATTTGGAACTTTAATAACAAGAAATGCAGACAATTTAAAATAATTTAAGCAGAGTAACGATAATAACAACGACAATTTAAATAAATAAAACAGTAATAATAACAATGTTGAGGTTTAAAGGTTCCGTTTTAGCAATTATCTTAAATATATTTTAGTTTTTCTTTTTATTTATTAGTTAGTTTAAGAATACACTATGTCATTTTATGTCGATAATAAATCAAGATTTACAGAGCATTTACTGTACCATTCTATGTATATAATGTAGCAAAAATACAACTTAATAAATAGACAGTATTTTAACATAACTTAATTAAAATAACAAACAAGATAATAAGTTAAGCATTTATCCAGCCATTCTCTATTTACGACTAATCAAGGTTCTTCTAAGCATTATCCATACTAGTCTATATCGTCGATAAATCAAAACTATAATCTTGACAGAGTTTTAGCTAAGAAAATATTAAATACTAAGTTTTCTAAGAAAATAATTTAGCATTATGAATGCTTAGAAAACTAAAACAAACAACAAAAAAAAACATTTAAGGTAATTTTGTCAAAATTTTTCCCTCTCACCTCAGCTAAAAAAGAAAATTAGAAAGACATAATTAATAAAATACTATTGATTTTACATAAAGTTAGAAATATTTTATAAGAAACTAAACTAATCTATTTGCTTTGCAGTATTTTGTACTACGTTGAGAAGGTGTAGAACTGAGCATCAAAGGCTAGGTATTTATAGGGCTATAAAAATAATATTGATTCATTTTTTATTATGTTTTTATACAATTTGCTTAACTATTTTGTTGAAATTTTAAAACGAATTATGTCCTTTTCTCCACGCAAGATTTGCTTCTTCATTATCTGAAAATTCGTTTGTAATCTCCTGCTTCACGGTGGCTGCACGTATTGGAACAGATGCGATCTAGGCCTTTAAATCGAGATCCAACGAACGAAAACTGAGAGAGCAAATGGGATCAGGTGGGACCAATGCTGAAGCCGTCAGATTAGTCTTGGTCGACAGATTTGAAGGCTGAAGAAATGAAAGTAGTGAGCATAGCCACCTGCGATTGACAACTCTAGATACGTGTGGGACCCATGGCTGACACAACACATGACGCAGCAGCTGACGCGATGACACACGTCCCTACTATGGACGGTTAGGATCATTTGGGCGGTGTATCCAAGGGCTAGCAATGTGCCACATGTCCTTCATATTTAAAATTCAAATTTTTATTTATTTTTGATGTATTTGCTATCTAATTTTGTCCATTTTAATGTCGTTTTGCTTCGTTTTTCCTTTAGATTTTGAATCTTAAATTCACAAACACACTAAAATTAATTATCTTGCACACATAATACTTACAAAAATATTAAAAATATTTATTTTACATTGAAACACACAAAAATAATTACAAACTTTTAAAATTTTTAGTCTTTTTTGGTTTAACACAGATATAATTTTTAAGACTTGAAAATATTTTTAAAAATTACTAAAAATATAATAAAACATATTTACAAACTTGAAACACATTTCTAAATATATGAAGACTCAAAATAAAATAACCGCACATTATTTTTATGGTTTTAATTATTTACAAACTAAACCCATGGTTAACACACCGATATGACTCTAAAAATTATTGAAAATATTATTAAACATAAAAATACAATAAAAACACATTTTTAAACACATTTTCACACTAAAACTCTAAAATATTGTTTATCACTAAATTGCTATAATTAAGAAGTTTTATGAGAAATATTAATGTAAAATGATTGATTTTAACATTAAGAAAAGTATATTTTCTAAGTCTCATCAGTCATGCCTTCTTTATGTAATTTAATTCTGTTGCATAATTAATATTAATAGCAATAAAATAATTCTTAATTTTATATAATATCTTTAACTACGGTATGCTTTATTATATTATTGATTTTAGATGTTTCATAAGACAAGGTTCTACCGAAATTAATGCAAAGATTTATCCCATTAAAATATATTAATTTTGATTTGTTCTTAACTTTTTTATCTTAAAATTATGTTAATTATAACTGTAGTGACAACGATTATAATTGTCATAGTTAGTGCACTAAATCATTAGTGAGAAGTGGTTATTTTGCTACTTTTATGAGAAAACCCTTACTACATTATAGCTTGCTATATGTCACTTTAACTTAACTTATAGAAATAGTAAATGTGCTTGCTATTAATGGAAAAAGATACAATAAATCAAGTGCTTTAGTTAATTATTTAGAGAAAAATTTCATACTAGTTGCAAAACATACAAGGAATTCTTAAAGCTTTATCATCTTAAATTTTATATTTTACAATCTTATTTAAAAATTTTCAAAAATATTTGTTTTCTTTTAAACTTTGTTTTTAAAAATATTTCTTTTACATTTTCAACCAAAAATTTCCAATCTTTCAAATATTTACCTCCCTATAGATTCGACAACCTCTTATATACTACAAACGTTTGCATGGGCGTTACATCATTGCAACTTTAAGGGTTTTTGGTGCTTAAACCAAGGTCATGTCATCGCTAAAAATCAACTATTCAACCTTGGTTTTTAGCGACAACAAAAGTCGTTGTTGCTAAAAGTTTTGATTTTTATTTTTGGCGAAAATTAAGCAGCAAATAAAGGCAATGATGGGAGGTCAAACATGATTTTTCTCTGAGCTTCTAATTTAACTAAAAATATAATAACTTCTTTGTTTGAACTCCAATTATGACGATTCTACTTCTTATGCGTTGAAAATGAAGAGAGTTAGAAATTCTCACCCCTATTGACCATAAAATTTATCATATTCATTGAGTTTTTTTAAAATCTACTAGGAAACCGTAACTGTTTGAATGAATGTTTTCAACATCTATCAAAATAACCATTTAAATTCATTTCAATTCAAAATTTAGTTTTTTTTAATCCAATCAAAACAACCATCTGAATTAAAAATCTCAATTCAAACTCTCTATTCAAACCAACGAGTTAAACATATCAAAAATCATTTCTATTATTATTCTCTCTCTCATATATTTTTAAAATATACCCAAAACAACTTTTGTGTTTTGCCTAAATACTATTTTTGCCTCTTTTATCATGCAAATACACAAAACAACCCTTGTGTTTTTACAATCACTTAAAATATCCCCTAAATCAATTTAGCATTTTTTAAAAAGTCAAGATTACCCTTTCTAACTTTTGCTAAGTACAATTTAAAATACTATTAAACCAAAATACTAAGTAGCAAATAAAATCGATCTTGGAAAGTTTAAAACTCTCAAAATAATTAAAGTATTTCCTTGATGGAAATATCTATTTGAAAATTTGATATAGAGTGGGAAGGTTAATCTTGAAATTTTTTATAAATTTTATTATTTTAAGAGATATTTTGAGTATGATTTTATAAACAAAGGGGGAGTTATGGATATTTGTATGATTAAAGAGGCTAAAGTGGTATTTAGACAAAACATAGGGATATTATGAATAATTTTTCTTCTTTTTTCCCTTACCAAATTGAGTGTCAACAAAAACAAAAGGAAAAAAGAGAGAGAAAGAGAGACAAGAATGACGACGAAGTCCTCACCTACTAAACAATTTGGGACCAAAAGAAAAGTAGGGTATCTTAGTTTTAATTATTTTTTTATTGTGTCTTTGTTTTTAGAAACTACAAATATATCATTTGAATTTAAAAAATTTGTTTCAATTTTATCTCTCATTGACTTTGTTGACAAAAGAACAAAGGAAAAAGACAAAAATATCATTAATTAGACCGAATTTCTTTTTAAAAATATTTTTTTCTTGTGAAAAATTTAGATAATATTTTAGCATTTTTAAGAAACAAACTCAATTTAATGTTTTATTGTAGGTCTTTTATGTTTTAAAGTCTATAGAATATTTTTCATAATCTGTTTGAAGATAATTATGTTATTTTGCTCAATATTTTAGTTTTTTTTTCTTCTAGAAATGAAGTTGAAATAAGTTTTTTAAATTTAAAAGGTATATTTTCTAGTTTCTTAAAAGAG
The DNA here is from genome assembly GCA_946598075.1 of Artocarpus hirsutus. NCBI lineage: Eukaryota > Viridiplantae > Streptophyta > Magnoliopsida > Rosales > Moraceae > Artocarpus > Artocarpus hirsutus. Next base: position 77,425 of record CAMOHE010047700.1, read on the forward strand.
TTAATTGCATTGTTACACTCTAAGCTATTCGTTTTTACATAATGCATCTCGAACTTTTAATTTTGGTAAAATATATTTTAAATTTTAAAATTATTGACAATTAAAGTCCAATAGTTAACAGACGTAAAAAGTATGATGACTTAGATCACGACATTTTTTTAGCATCGAGCTCGTTGGTTTAAGGAAAAGCTGAAGTTGGGCACATAGAAAACAATATGAAATGGAATTTAAAAGTAAATATGAGATTTCAATTGCAAATAATTTTGAACTTAATGATGTGTTTTATTAAAATTAAAAATTGATGATGTATTATATAAAAGTAAATAATTTAATGCAGAACAAGGCAATTTAGTCTCGCAAATAGAGGGGCGGGGCCACGGTGTATAAATAGTTGAAATTAGAGGTACAACTATACTTCTCGAGACGGTTCACCGTGGTGGAACCAAACCGTTCCTTTCCTTTCCTCGGCACTTTGCAAACAAAAGTTTGGATCTAAGGCGCAACAATGGAAAACCTAAGATCCGCCATGGAAGACCACGTCGACCAAATGGCTGATGTTCTCCAGAAATTCTCCGCCGAACTCCGCTCCGGTCTTCGACCTGCTTACGACAATTTCATCGGTTTCTTCCAC
>CAMOHE010047701.1:0-13784 GCA_946598075.1 Artocarpus hirsutus
CATCAGGATATGAAGCCCAATCTGCATCACAAAAGGCTACCAGATTCAACTGCTTTGATCGATGAAGATGTAGACCAAAATCTAGAGTGCCTTTAAGATATCTTAGAATTCTTTTAATAGCCTGCTAGTGAGATTCGAGAAGTCGTTGCATAAACTGACACACTTTATTCACTAAGTAAGACAATTTTGGTCTTGTAATTGTGACATATTGAAGTGCACCAACAATGGTCCTATATAGTTGAGGATCATTCACTTCAAAACTGCCAAAAGCTGAGAGTTTTAGATTTGCAGTCGTAAAAGTACCAATAGCCTGTGCATTTTTCATCTTAGCTTTGTGTAATAGATCAATAATATACTTCTTTTGTGGCAGCTGAATACCACTAGAGGTGGATTGGACCTATATACCTAGGAAGTAACTGACTGCTCCCATATCTTTCAAAGCAAATTGCTTGTGCAAGTTAACAATTAGACTTTGAACTTTAGTTTCATTGCTACCTATGATTAGAATATCATCCACATAAACAAGGATGAATATAGTATGATGAGCTGTAATTTTGAGAAATAGTGATTGATCTGACTTTGAAGAAATAAATCCCAATTGAATGAGAGCAGTTTTGAGTTTGTCAAACCAAGCTCTTGGTGCCTATTTCAAGCCATACAAGGACTTGTGGAGTTTGCAAACAAATGTAGGATATTTAGGGTCTTAAAAACCTTGGTTTGTGTCATATAGACTTCTTCTAAGAGATCCCCATTAAGAAATGCATTATTTATGCCTAATTGTTTAATTGACCAATTCCTAGACAAAGCCACCGTCATCAACACTTTGACAGTAGTTGGTTTCATAACTAGACTAAAGGTCTCATTAAAATCAAAACCAGCTACCTGATTAAAGACCTTTACCACTAATCAAGCTTTGAACTTGTTAACTACCCCATTAGGATTTTTCTTAATCTTAAAAACCCACTTATTGCCAATTGGTTTTCTTCCTGCAGGTAAGGGTACTAAGGACCAAGTGGCATTTCCTTGTAATGCAAGATACTTATTATGGCACTCTTCCAATGTTCAAGGGATAAGGCTTCTTTAACTGAGGAAGGTTCTGTAGTTAAGGTAAAAGTCTAAGGCTTAAAAATACCTCATTTAGCATGTGTCTCCATTGAACAAACATTAGTGCTAGATTTTGCTCTTCTTAAAGGTTTATTGTGCACTAGAACAGGAACATATGGTCTAGAGGTTTCTATAGCACGTTGATCAGTGGTATTGTCAAAAGACTTGGTAGAACTAGAAGGAAGTGGAGTTGATGAAGAGGATTGAATTAAGGGAATTGAAGGAATAGGAGACAATACTGTAGAGGGAATAGATGAAGATGAGGAAGTTGAAGCCTTAGAGAAAGGAAGGCCAGTTTCATCAAAGTGTACATCACAATACACAAAAATTTTCCCAGTATGATCAAGACACTTGAAATCTTTTTGATTAAGACTGTAACCAATTAAAGTACACTCAGAAGAACAGAAGGCCATTTTGTGTTTGTTATAAGGTTGAAGAAAAGGAAAACACTTACAGCCAAAGACCTTAAAAGATGAGTAATATGGTTTAACAAACAAAAGAGCTTCTAGAGGAGTCTTGAAACTAAGAATAGAATTCGGAAGTCTATTGTAAAGATACACTACTGTCCTGTAAGCCTCATCCTAGTACTTCAAGGGCATTGATGCCTTGGCTAGTAAGGTAAGTTCATTCTCGACAATATGACGGTGTTTGCATTCAGCAACACCATTTTGTTCATGAACATAGGCACAAGAGAGGTGATGGATGATGCCATGTGAGAATAGTAATTGAGTAAAAGCTCGATACTCACCTCCCCAGTTAGATTGTATAGCTTTGCTTTTAGAGTTCAGTTGTAACTCAACTTGATCCTTAAAGTTCTCAAAAGTTTGAAAAGCATCAGACTTATTTCTGAGTAGGTAAATCTAAGTGAACCTTGTGAAAGCATCAATGAAGTTGATGTAGTATCTGTAGCCACTCGAGGACAAAACAGGAGCTGGACCCCAAAGATCTATATGAACTACTTCTAAAGGAGCATGATATGCAGTTTGTGAAGTGAGAAAAGGAGTTTTATGAATTTTCCCTTGAGACAAGCATCACATAAAGCAAAAGTATTTTTATTGACATGAGAGATATTACAAGTAGAAAGAATAGTTTTTACAATGCGTTCAAAAGGATGGCCTAGTCTATTATGCCACAACTCAAAAGTTGAGCAAGTAACAAGAGGTGCATTGTGTACAGATGTACAGACAATAGAATTAGAAATAGGAAAAATAGATTTAGATCCAATAGAGGAAATTGAAGGCTGATGAAGAGAGCACTTGTAATGAGGAGATTATATCTGTGTGTGATCAAAGACATAAAGACCATTTCTAAGTTTGCCCTTCAGTAGCATAGTTATGGTGGCCTAATCCTTGACAAAACAGTGATGGCAATGAAATTCAAAGAAGATATTATTATCACTGGCAAACTTAAAAGATGTTTTAAAGACAAGATTTTTAGGGAATATGGAGAAGAAAAGTTAAACTGACCAACATGCTTAATAGAGAGTCCTATTCCATTACCAACTTAGACATTGTCTAGACCAAAGTAATCTGTCATGGTAAACAGATTATTTGCATCAGAAGTCATGACATGAGGCTCCGAAGTCAGGGTACCAAGCAGAATCTCCCAATACATCATATGTCATATGAGGTGGTGTTCCTAGATCAGGGCACCACTTAGAGTCAGATAGCACAACTTGAGTAGCAAGCATAGCTTAAGCAGGAGAACATGTAGATGGAACATGACCTGAAGAAGACTGTTGGTGAAACTGAGAAAGTCCACTAAAAAACTGGTCAAATCTACATAAACAGTCCAGACCAATATGACCCATTCTTCCATAAAGCTGGCATTGAACTTGAGGAAGAAGAAGAAGACTCCGTAGTAAATATTTAAAACCTACCTATCACCCACTTCTACCAACCTTGTCCCTCTACATTAATGCTCAATTAAGTAGCCTCCTTCTCATTTGGCTAAAGGTCTCTGAACATGGAATCAATTTACCTCAATTACTAGGAGACATTGATATATTTTCTCAACCACCGTTTTAATGCTTCCTTCATCTTCTTCCACAACTTACTCCATTTGTCCCCTCAATTATGATGGCATTATTTGCTAAAAATCTCCATGGGAGACAAGATGATATTTTCTTTTAATGCTCCTTTGTTTCTTCGCACAACTTTCCCCGCAACTTCCCCTTCTTCCCAATTATTTTGATATCTTTTTATTTAGCCATCACCACCTTCTTCTCTAGTTTTCATTCTCTCCCTTTCTCACTTCAATTTCTAACTTAAGACATAGAGCATAAAGCTCTCTTTGCAACCAAGGCAACTATAATTTCCAGCCATGTTTGAGGCCATTTTAGAGTCAATTCAAGTTTGATTTTAATCCGAACTTTGGTGCTTTTCAAAGGAGTTTTGAGGTAGGTTTTTTTTAATTCAAATTTGGTTTTTAGTATGTGTTTTCCTCCATGTTTAATGCATGATTTTCGTGTTCCAAGTTCACGTAAATTTCTAGTTATGTTAACATGCATATTTGAGAATTTATAAATAAAAACTTGAGTCTTGAATTAAAACCCACAACCAACTTTTATTTTGGATTGACAATAATGTTAGAAACATGTTAAGAATGTTTAGAACTAGTTTCCATAGCTCAATGGTTAATGCTTTAAAGTTTTGAGCTTGAAAAACAAACTTAAGCATGTTTTCATCATTATTTACAAGAAAGGTTAGAGATATGATTTGATGATGATTTTGGTATAAAACTCATGAGAATATGTTTATTGTGATTGTATAATGTAAGCTGTTGGTCACGCCCAAAAAATATTTTTCTTTAAAATGGGCAAACGTTTGTAGTATAGAAAGATTGTTGTATCCACAGGGAGGTGAAAGAGAATTTGTAACTCGAGAGATTGTTGAAATTAAACGTTCAAAAAGGCAAGTGGTTTTTCAGAGCAAAGTTTAAAATAAAAGAAATATTTTTGTGATTTTTTTTTTAAGTTGAAAATTTAAAACATAGAATTAAAACAGTGAAGCTTTGAGAATCCTTTGTATGTTTCGCAACTGATATGAAATTTTAACTCTAATTATTAATTATCTAAAGCATTTAATTTATTATATCTTTTCTCATTAATTGCAAGCACTTTTTTTACTAATTATATAGGTTAACCGAGATTGACAATATAGCAAGCCATAATACAGTAAGGGTTTTCCTATAAAAACTAGCAAAATGATCATCTCTCACTAATGATTTGGTGCACTAATTATGAAAATTATAACCGCTGTCACTCAATTATAATTAACATAATTTTAAGATAGAAAAAATAATAACAAATTAAAATTAATATATTTTTATAGAATAAATTATTGCATTAATTTCGTCAGCATCTCAACTTATTAATAGGTTTAAGAATACAATATGTCATCCTCTGTCTACAATAAATCAAGAATTACCAAGCATTTATTGTGCCAGTCCATGTCTATAATGCAGCAGAAACTCAAATTAACAAATGAGCATGACTTTAGTATTATTAATATTAATTATGCAACACAATTAAATTACATAAAGAAAGCATGACTGAATTTATGCAAGAATTGAGCAGCATAACAATACTAATAATTTATTAAAAACATAAAGATATAATTTTATTCCACAAAAATATAAGCATTACAAAACAGATATAGAATTAAAATTCATACAAGAGTACTATGTATACAAGATCATCTCTCTGCCTCACTAGATTCTCTACATTAATTTAGACATTATTTTATTATATATATTAAGAAAATAAAGATTTTTTTTTCGGGGGCCAAAAGGCCCGAAGGTCTTTGTGAATCAGGGGGGGGAGAACCCCCTATTTATAGTGTTTTAAAAACACTATTCATTGATATTTTTTATTATTTTTTATAATATTTTATTAATATTTAATTATTTAATTATTTATTTGATTAATCAGCCGCCCCATGCAAAACGCGTTCTTCACAGTGCGTTTTAGAGTTTGTAATCCAGTGCTTCACGGCTCATCAGCGTATGGAACAGGTGCAATCTGGACCGTTGATTTTATGATCCAACGCTGAAACACGCAGATGAAACTGGTCCCAGGGGGGACCACGTGGCCCACGAATACTGACCGTTGGATCAGTCTAAGCCATCACATCTCACGGCTACAAATATGGCTTCAGTATGGAGGGCCGCACGTGATTGGACACTGCCCGAGACCTCGGACGCGCGTGGCCTTTGTCTGCGCGTGTTGGGCACTGGCAATCAGAATACGACACGTGGACAGCACTACCGACTCGTGGCTGACTAATACACGCGGACGGATGAGATTAATTAGGGTGGCCATACGACAGACAAAAACGCGCCACGTGTCCTCCATAAACCAAACTCAAATTTTTAATTGTTTTTGATGCATTTGATGTCCGATTTTGTCCCTTTTTACGCCCTTTTTCCTCCAGATCTCAAATCTAAAAATCACAAACACACTAAAATTAATTATTTTATAAACATAATATTTACAAAAATAGAAAAATATTTATTTAATTTTGAAATATACAAAAATAATTACAAACTTCTAAAATTTTCGGTCTTTTGTGGTTTAGCACAGATATAATTTTTAATACTTGAAAATATTTTTAAAAATTACTAAAAATATAACAAAACATATTTACAAACTTAAAACACACTATCAAACATATTAAAACTTAGAATAAAATAACCGCATATTATTTTTATGGTTTTGACTATTTACAAACTACACACATATTGAACACACTGAAATGACTCTAAAAATTACCAAAAATATAATTAAACATAAAAACACATTTTTAAACACATTTACATACTAAGACACAAATATACCTACTAACACAAAAATTCTATTAATTAGAGGATTTAATGAGAAATAAAAGCATAAGTAAATGTTTTAAACCCTGTAAAATATACACTTTTACAGTCTCATCAGCTGCCTATTTTAGAATGGTTTTGAGATTTTGAACAAGAATAATATGCTTTGGGTTAAAGAAAAACTTAACATTCTATAAACCTTGTATTATCTCTATGAGCAGTAACTCTTTCTTGAAATTTTGGGATTAGATGAAAATGAATTTTGTAAATTGGTTTACATATTTTAAAAGTAGACATCATAATCTTTCCTACGAGCTATCATGAGTCTAAATCGGAGTTGTATTTTATTTTATATGAATTTTTCAATTCTCAGATTGGAAACTAGTAAACCTACCAGTGACAGTATACCACCCGTCTACCTTAAGTAAATCTTGAGGTCTACGGTACCTCTTCCTTCAAGGCACAACTCGAAGCACTGATCGAATTCAAATCGGGCAAACTTAGCATCGATGCAATCGACCAGGAGATAAAGGAGCTCAAGGAAGTGCTGTCGACGGACGATCAGGTTGTCGAAGTTGAATTCGACCATGAAGATGTCACCGTCGAGCCTCCTGCTCCCTAGTCCGAAGCCGCAACGATTCCATCTGTCGAAGCCGCTGATCACTCGACCCTTGAGACAACCGAGCCCGAAGACGATCAGCCAGCTAAAGGAGGGGAACTTTGAGAGAGTCTAAATTTGAACAATCATCTTTTTTTTTTTTTTTTGTAGAACAATTTTATTTTGTTCAAGAGAACCTTCGATTTAACAGTTGGAAATTTCAAAAATTTTAAAACTGTACTTTAAGAATTTTCATAATTACTTTAGTTTTATGCTTTTCGTGTCATTGTGTACCAGAGATTGTGATCTCCTATTGACAGAGAATTAATCGGATAATAAACAAAGTTTGCAACCGATTAGGCTAAATGAAACTATTCGAATTATGAATGAAGCGTATATTGCATTCGCTGAAATGATTAAGTGGGTTAAAAATTGCAACTGAAACAATTTCTCCATTAGTTCGGATCGACCACTAGGATTTGGGTCAATATAGATGAACCAAAAATTAAGCCATGAAAATGACGTTGGGAGAAATCGGATCGATGTGGTCTAGTCTGAAGTTTGTCATAAAGATGACGTCTTAGAGTTTAGATCGATCTGGTCGAGTCTGAAGTTGGCCATAAAGATGGCAATGGAGAGTTCAGATCGATCTGGTCGAGTCTGAAGTTGGCCATGAAGATGGCAATGGAGAGTTCAAATCGATCTAGTCGAGTCCAAAGTTGGGAAAACTGGGTCCTTATTCCTGAAGGTCAAACTCGAAAAATTTGTCAATTTATCGGGGAAATAAAATTCAGAATAATAAAGCGACTGTACTCATTTATAATGTATACGAGCTGCCTACGTATCCCTTATACGGGAATCAAGTCAAACTTAGTTCAATTATATGGCAACAGTAGAATAAAAAAAAATTACAGATAGTACTTCCTCAAAGGATTTGCGTTCCAGCTTTTCGTTATGTAGGATCTATCAAGCCTCTCGATTTTGTAAACTCCTTCCCGAACTACCGACCGTATTCGATAGGGTCCTCCCTAATTAGCCGCCAATTTTCCAGCGTTGCTTCTCTTGTATTCTGGAAGACTTTCTTGAGCACAAGTTCCCCTTCGACAAATCTTCTGGGCTTGACCTTTCTATTATAATACCTGGCCGCTGCTTGCTGGTAGCACCCAAGGCGATAGAAATCTTTATCCCTCTTTTCGTCGACGAAGTCTAGCGCATCCTGCATCATCTCATCATTCTTTGCTTCGTTCAACAAAGAGTAATCGACTCGTAGGTCCCGTGCAACTATTTCAGCGGGAATAATAGCTTTTGTTCCATACACAAGCAAAAAAGGCGATTCACCAGTTGCCCTCCTTGGAGTCGTTCGATAGGCCCACAATACCATTGAAAGTTCCTCGGCCCATCGTCCTTTTCTTGCTTTGAGTTTCTTCTTCAGATTTTTTACGATCGTCTTATTCGTCACTTCAACTTATCTGTTTCCTTGCGGGTATCTTGGCGTTGAGAAACTTAGAATAATTTCCCAATCTTGACAAAACTTCTTGAAGGATGATGAAACAAATTGAGAGCCGCTATCAGTGACTATCTCTCGTGGGACTCCGAATCAGCAGATGATGTTCCTCCAAATAAATCTTTCGACGTCTCGTTCTTTAACATCTGCAAAGGCTTCGACTTCGACCCACTTGGAGAAGTAGTCAGTAAGAACAAGCAAATACTTGTCCTGGAGCCGGAGGAAATGGTCCGACAACGTCCATCGAGTACTTCATGAACCGGTATGGCGAACTGAGTGACGAAAGCTCTTCTACTAGTTGATGTATGATGGGGGGCATGCCTCTAGCAACTATCGCATTTTCGAGCGAAGTTTTCGCAATCATTCTACATGGTTGGCCAATAAAATCCTTGTCTTTTCAGCTTGTTGCATAATGACCTTTCGCCTGAATGATTTCCACTGGAGCCTTCATGAACTTCTGTAATCACTTTCTCGATCTCATCTTCTGCGAGACATCGGAGGTAAGGTCCTGTGAAGGAGTGCCTATATAGCTTCCCATCTATCAGGCAGTATCGTGTAGCACGCACTTTAATCTTTCTTGCAGCCTGTCTATCGTCAGGGAGCCAACCTTCATTAATATACATCTAGATGGGGGTTTTCCAATCGTCCCTCGGATCCACATAGTGGGCTTTCTCCAACGATCAAAGGAATTGTTCTCATCTCGCTTACTTCGACTGATGACCCTAAGTTAGCCAGTGCGTCGGCTCTAGAGTTGTGTTCTCGTGGTACGTGCTTAACCTCGAAATGGTCGAATTGAGCTTTCAGCTTGTTAACTAAGCTTAATTACGAATGCATCTTCTCGTCTCGTGCCTCGAATTCTCCATTTTCTTGGTTAACGACCAGCGTGGAGTCACTTTCTAGAAGAAGCTTGGTAGCCCCCAATGCAGCAGCAAGCCTTGTTTTAGCTATCAGGGCCTCGTATTTAGCTTTATTGTTTGTAGCTTTAAATCCCAATCGAAAGCTCTGTTCGATTTCCTCACCCGCTGGCGACTTCAAAACAATCCCTATTCTTGACCCCTTCTCTTTGCTTGACCCGTCGACTTGCACAATCCACGTCTCCAATCCTCCCTCTTCGGTCCTGCAAGTCAGTTCAGCTACAAATCTGCAAGCACTTGTGCCTTCAACGTTGTACTGGGCTTGTATTCGATGTCAAACTTTGTCAATTCAATTGCCCACTTCATCATTCTACCAGATACATCTGGCTTGTGCAAAATTGCTCTCATCGGGTAAGATGACAGCACCACAATAGTATGTCCCTGAAAATACGGGTGAAGTTTTTGGGCCGACACGACTATTGCGAGTGCAAGCTTTTTGACGACCGAGTACTTGGTTTCCGCGTCCAAGAGCGAATGGCTCATGAAGAACATTGGCCTTTGAGTCCCTTCTTCTTCTCTAACTAGTGCCGAACTTACTACCACCTCGGATATAGTAATGTATAAATAGAGCGGTTCGTCATCCCTTGGTTTCGACAGGATCGGTGGGGTGGTCAAATATCTCTTTAGTTCTTGGAAGGCCGCTTCGTACCGTTCGTTCCATTCGAACTTGGTATTTTTCTTGAGCAGCTGGAAAAAGGGTAGACATTTGTCGGAACATCTGGCAATGAACCGACTTAGTGCCGCGACTCGTCGGGTTAATTTCTGGATTTCTTGCTTGGTCTTGGGAGAAGGCATCAACTGAAATGCTTTTATCTGGTCGGGATTCGCTTCGATTCCTCGCTTCATCACGAGATATCCTAAGAACATGCTGCTCGCCACTCCGAAGGTGCATTTCTCTAGGTTAAGCTTCATGCCATACTTTCTGAGCACGTCGAAGCATTCTTACAAATGCTGAATATGGAGATCAGCCTGTAGAGATTTAACCAACATGTCATCGATATAAACCTCCATATTCTTACCAATTTGCTGCTCGAACATCATGTTGACAAGTCGTTGGTAAGTTGCTCCCGCATTCTTCAATCCGAAGGGCATGACCTTGAAGCAGAAAATCCCCTGCTCCATTATGAAGGCTGTTTTCTCTTGGTTATTAGGGTGTAGCAGGATTTGGTTGTAACCAGAGAATGCATAGAGGAAGCTCAAAATCTCGTGTCCGGCTGTAGCATCGACGAGCCTATCGATATGAGGCAAAGGATAACTGTCCTTCGGGCAAGCTTTGTTGAGGTCGGTGAAGTCGACACATATGCGCCATTTCCTGTTTTTCTTCTTCACGATCACCACATTGGCGAGCCAATCGGGATACTGGACGGGGCATATAAAGCCGGCTTCAAGTAATCTCCTCACTTCGTCTTTGATCACATTTTCTGTCAGACAGGCTTATGCTCTAGGTCGACGTTCAATTGATAGGAGATTATGCTTGGGTCGATTTCAGGCATATCTGCGTGAAACCATGCAAAACAATCAACGTTAGACCTAAGAAACTCGATTATTTGGCGTTTAATACTCTCATCGAGCTGCGATCCGATCTTCACTATTTGTTTTTTATTTCTCGGGTCTATTTGGATTTCGTCGAACTGCTCCAAAATTATTTCGACACAGTTCTGCTTGTTTCCTTTGCCCTGCTCATTCAGATGTAATTGATATAAAGCTTTTTTCTGCTTCATTGCTACGACGTAACAGCTCCTTGCCGCCTCTTGGTTTCCTCGAATTTCCCGTACTCCTCGTTTCGTCGAAAATCTTATCATCTGGTGGTATGTAGATGGGATTGCCCTCATGGCATGAATCCAAGGCCTCCCAAGGATTATATTGTACCTTGATGGGCAATCCATGACCAAGAAATTGGTCAGTTTGTTCTCTCCTGCTACGTAGACTGGAAGCCTGACCTTCCTAATTACTGTGGTTGCTTCTCCGCTGAATCCGACCAGCGACGTTGGTGACTTCTCGATTTCTTCTTCTTCTATTTCCATTTCTTTTAGCGTCGAGAGGAAAAGAACATTGGCAGAACTCCCGTTGTCAACCAGAATCCTGCTTATTTTGCAATTTATGATGTTTAGTTAATAACTAATGCATCGTCATGTGGCGAGTCTAGCCTAATCGTCTCGTCACTACGAAATGAAAATTTGTATTCGGGATGATCACTACGAGCAGTGCTTGTGGTTGTTGTATTTGCTTTTCTTTGATAGGACTTCATTTGATTAACCAAGTCGTCGCTAAAAATTGAACCTCCATAAATGGCTCCTATTACCTTCCTTACTGGTGGTGGTGGTGGTGGTGGTGTCTTCTCTTCGGTTTGCTCATTTCTTTGCCCTCTTCATTCCTTGTCGAGCCCATATGTCCTCCTACCCCTTTCCGTGAGATACTCTCTTAAATGACATTTCTTGAGAAGCTCAGCAATTTCTGATCGCAACGCTTTGCAGTCGATCATCAGGTGCCCTGTGTCTCAGTGAAACTCATAGTATTTTGACTTATCTCGTGAATGGCTCGCAGGCAATTTGCCAGGCCATCGAACATAGTCTTTTCCTTTTAGCTAGGCGACTAGCTCTGATGGCGATATGCTCAGGATATATTTTGGTGGCGATAGGGGTCTTGTTCTGGATCGATTCATGTCGTCTTTCCGCCTTTATTCTCTTCTTGGTGGTGTTCTTGTTCGTCCTCATTGGTTTGGTTGGTGTTGCTGCTTCTGGTTCCATTTGTTCTGACCCTTCGTCCTTGTGAACTCTCGTTCGCCCCTCTCGTTTTCTTCCTCCAAGTCGATCCAGCCTTTAGCTCTATTTAGTGCTTCTTGGATTGTCTGTGGGTAGTCGGAACAAATGCTGTTTTTGAAGGATGACCTGTGCAGGAGTCCCTTCTTCAGTGCTTCACGGGCTGTTATGTCCTCTAAATCTGAAATCTCGAAGAGAGTCCTGTTAAATCTTTTAATATAAGCCCGTAATGGCTCGACTAGGCTTCAGACAACAGACCAGAAATCTTTGATCGTTTTCCCCATTTTAATATGCACTGAATACGATTTGATGAATTGATTTGCCAGTTCCTCAAAGCTGTCTATCGATCCGGTTCTGAGGTTGCTGAACCATCGAAGGGCTGGGCCTTTGAGCGATTGTGTAAACAGCTTGCACATCATCTCGTCGAGGATCGAGTTAGGAATGTTGGTAGCACTGACCACGTTCTTGTATTGCAGCAGGTGGTCTTTAGGATCCGAGGTTCCGTTACAGAAAGGCACCCCTTTTCCATCATTTTCTCGGCAATCAAATAGCGCCGAATAGCTAAAACAGAGCTAACCCATCAAAAACATCAAATCCCTATTAACGAGACTCCATTAATCCAAGAACATCAACAAAACAAAACCCAAAAACCAAATTGAAAGGATGATCTTTGAACGTTAACTAAGGAAAGAATACCGAGAAGAGAGCCGAAAGAAAAACGATCTGGGTAAGAGCTAAAAGAGCCGAGAAGACCATGAGCTCAACTTCGTGTCCCAGTTCAATTTTCCTACCGAAGTTTTTTCCCAAGAAAATGATGGGGGAATAGTGGGGAAGGAAGGACGTGAGATATGGTACAATAAAGGGAGTGGTTTTAATATTACGCCATTTTTATAACTCCCTCGAAATGCTCACACATCTGCTAACGGAAGCGAAATTTGCGATGAAAGAAGTAGCTGTTTGAGAGTTTGGTTGTTTACTTGCACTTTACAGTGTGATCTGTCATTGATGTTACCAATGTTTGTGCGTAAAGGTTACACTGTCCAGAACGTCGACGCTTAATCACACATTTACTTCTTTACCTTTTTTTAATATTTTTTTAATAAAACTTCTGAAGGTTTTTTTTTTTTTTTTGTTCAAACCCCTAAAATTAATAACATGTTTGGAAGTGGTTTTCACTACTTAGTTTTCTCCACAAACTCAGTTATGGCTTTCACATGCTACAGTAACAATAAAAAAAATTGCTATAGTATAAAGCTCTCACATGCTACAGTAAAAGTGGTTCCCATCACTGGTTCCCACCACCCTTCCAAACACCCACTAAAAGAATATAGGAGAGGGTAAAAATGATGATTTACTGATACACTCCGAAGAAGTAAAATATTATTATGTAATTGTTGGCATAGTCTTATCGTAAATTTACACTCAATTCTATTACTGTAGAGTCTCAATGCCTTAATTTCAAGTTAAAAAAAAAGTATTTTTGTGTAGCGTATTAAATTTTTGCAAAATAAATTGCTCATATAAGCGATCAGCTAGCCCACACATATCATCAATGATGAGGTCTAATCTTTGAGTTTCAATACCAGGGAAAAAATTGTAATGGTATTGAATTAGTAGTTTTACCAGCTTATTTAGTAGCTGGCAAGACTATTTTACTTTTTTAGTCACAATGTTTATATTATATTTGTCCTAAAAATGTAAATATGACATATTTGATATTTATATTATTTTATATTCTATTGCATAATGTAATATCTATTTGTTTTTATAATTATTAAGCTTTAAAATTTACACAAATAAATGTTTTCATTTTAGAGCAATTTAAAGATAATAATGTTGTAATGATTAAATGAAAAAGGTCAATGTAAATATCAATAAAAATCAAATGTTAAATTTGACATAAATTAACTTGGCTTTAAACTTGACATTATATATAATATATATCAAATTTAGAAGGAAAAAACACTATATTAAATAGTGATTTTCCTATCTAACGATGAAAATTTTCACTCTGACATGCTAATATGTCACTATTTAAATAAAAAAAAAGTTCCAAGGCTTTAGACATGCACTAAATTATGTTA
>CAMOHE010047702.1:0-16350 GCA_946598075.1 Artocarpus hirsutus
GTTCAACATGAAGTTCTTTCACATGAACATTACTAGGAAGCATTATGATGAGTTTGAGAACCTGTGCTAGGAAGACATGTTGGTTACAGATGTGGTGGCAAAATTTGATCAGTTAGCTTGCCTTTGCCTAGGGATGGTTAGTGATGAGAGTGAAAGGGGTCAAAAGACTGATCAGAGTTCTCAGGCCAGAGATTGCTGCAATTGTTGATGGGGCAAGCCCACCTAGAAACCAAGAGCAGGTTGTTTTGAGTGCCCAACATGTTGAATTTCATTTTTCGAAGCTAAGAAGGAACCAGCCTCAGTCGGGTCAACTAGCAAATACTGTAAGCACCTAGAACCGCCCCCAAAACAAGAACAACGACAGTAGCAACAACAACAACAACCACCAGAACTGTAGAAACAACAAAAGGAAGGGCAGTTCTCAGAACCAACAGAGTTAAGGCAACAAGAGGCATAATGGTGGCTAATCCAACAACAAAAACAAGCAGATTTACCCATGCACCAAATGAGGGAAGAAACACTAAGAGAATGTCGTTTGGGAATCAACCAATGTTTCATCTGTGGACATAAATACCACTTTGCCAAGAATTGCCCCAATTAGATAAATGCACAAGCTCAGTAGAGAGTCCCTCAAGCCCAACTCCATCAGATGCAAGCCTCCTTAGAAGGGCTATTGATTAGCCAAGGAAGACTTAAAGCCCCACCTACTAATGCCCACATCTATGCAATGACGAGGGAACAGGTAAATGCTGAAGCCTATAAAGTGGTCACAGGTCAGATTTCAAGTCTCTCTATTGATGCACATGTTCTCTCTTTGATACAGGTGCCACGCATTCTTGCTATATAATCTGATATTTATATGATATTACAACAACTTCCCTTATACACGTCAGCACTTGAAACAACAGAACATAAGGGAAAACAAAACGACACCTAATACAACAAAAAAACGACAACCTGCAGTCATCAACCTTGGAAACTGATTCTGTTAGACAAATTAATAGTATTAGGACTGATTTTCAACAGATATGTTAGCCTGCAGTCAATGCCTAGTTCGTCACAAAAAATATAAAATAAAAAAAAAAGGAAAGAAAGAGAGAGATTCAGTCACGGAAGATTTACAAGGCTACATCAGCCTTTTCCTTGTGTGGCTTGTCTCCACGACCCTGGTCCGAGCCATATTTGCTAAAGCACGGTCCAAGGCTTGCCTTCCACCGAGCCCGCCGGCCGTTCCAATTATTGGCCAGCTTCACCTTCTTGGTCCAATACCACGCCAATCTCTCCACAAACTTTCCATCCCATATGGACCCTTATTCCATCTCGCTCACGGTTCTGTCCCTTGTGCGGTTGTTTCCTCGCCGGAAATGGCCAAAGAGTTCCTTAAGACACAAGAAACCTCGTTCGCAAACCGACCTCACTTGACCGTCCTTGATGACCTCTCTTATTCCTCAGCTGAGTTCACCTTTGGACCGTACGGGCCTTATTGGAAGTTCATAAAGAAACTATTTATGTCTCGGCTTTTTGGCGGCGGAACTCCAGATCAACTTCTGCCGGTTCAGCGAGAAGAGATAAAGCGGCTTTTGGTTTTTTAAGAACTTGGATTTGCAAGGATTTAAGAGGCGAGGCAAGGAGTTTCATGACAAATTTGATGATATGATGGAGAAGATCATAAATGAGCATCAAGAGAAAACGAAGGAGGAAAAAAGAATTAGAGGTGAAGAAGTGAAGGATTTACTTGACATTTTGCTTGATATATCAAAGGATGAGAACTCAGAGATCAGATTGGGAAGGGACCACATAAAGGCATTCATCCTGTTATGATTCTAATCACTGTTTCCTTATGTAGATAGCTTAACTTTTAGCCATGGAATGATAAATTTTTTTTTTTGACACAAGGCTAGCTGTTTCAGGATTTGAACCTCATATTTCCCATTTAATCTTTTTTTTTTCTTGTTGCAAAAAAGTTATGAATTCGTCATTAAAGCCTTTTCAAGCTTTATTAAATTACCAAAGTGGGAAACTCATATTTGGACACTTAACTTAAAGATTGATTTAATGGCACGAATCTGCCTCATGGTGATATCTTCACTGTCTCAAACAAGGGTGCTACAACAGATGTTCAAAAGAATTTTTTCTCGAAATTTGAATTAAGGGCTTCCACCACTAAGGCAACTCCAGCGTTTAACGAAGTCAAATCAGAAGGTACTAAAGTGGCTCTCACGAAGATAAAAACAGAAAAAATTCAATCTTTGGAGGAAGATTTGTTCTCTGCTTCTATTACTTCTGGCCCAGATGCTGCTTCTGCTTATAGTGCTAATTTTGCGAAGACTTTTAAACGTCCTCTCCAAGACACAACTGCTGACAACATCGAAGTCTACAAAAGGGCCAAACAATCATCTGCCGAAGGAAATTTAGATGGGTGTTGCTATGCAACGCCGCCAATATCCATGATTGTCCTCAGCTGGAACGCAAGACGTCCGGGGAATCCTTATGCATTCCAACAATTACATCTGTTTGTCAAGCAGCACAAACCGCATGTATTGTTTCTTATGGAAACTCGTGTTTCTGTAGGCAGTATTAATAGATTTAAGTCATCTTTAAAATTTGATTGTGGTTTAGAAATTCCTAGAATAGGATTAGGAGGGGGTTTAATGCTTCTATGGCATAGTTTTCTCTCTTTTTCAATAAACCATGTCGACTCTTTCATTTGTTTTGATTCTTCCACTTGTTGGCATTTTACTGGATTGTTTGGAGCTCCTGAAACTCACAATAAACATCACACTTGGACTCTACTCAAAGACTTAAAAATGTTGCACCGCTGGAGCCATGGATTATAATGGGGAGATACCAATGAAAATTTTTCGATAAAAGACAAACTTGGTGGCCTCCCTCGATCAAATGATGCTCTTGATGCATTCCGCTCAACTCTGAATGAATGCGACCTTTTTCCACTTAACTTCAATGGCAACAACTTTACTTGCGATAACAAAGGTCCAGGTGCCAAGAATGCTAAAGAACGCCTGGATTATTCTCTGGTTAATTCTGCATGGGCAAATTTATATCCAGATGCTATTGTGGATCACCTAAATTTTTTCCATTCTGATCATAGAGCAGTGAAACTCCTACCTCAAGGCGTGTTCGCTCTCCAACAAACAAATTCCTCTCCAGCTTCACGTTTTGAAGCACTATGGTTGAATCATCCTCATTGCAGGAACGTTATAGGAACTTCTTGGCTCACTCAAGTTGGTAATGATCCTTTATCCAATGTCATTGCTAATATTAGCTCTTGTGCTACTTCTCTCTCTGCATGGCATAAGCAAGAATTTGGAGGCTTCCGTTGGAAAATTAAAAAAGCACAGAAATCCCTAACAAGCTATACAATTCCTCTGATATTTTATCTGCACATTATGCTGAAGTTCATTCTTGTGAGAAAGCTTTGGACGATTTATTACTGCAAGAGGAATTGTGCTTGAAACAAAGATCATGAGTTTCTTGGCTTGAATCTGGAGACCAAAACACAAAATTCTTCCACAACAAAGCTAATATTCAGAGGAAGATCAATACTCTCAAAAAAATCGCAAACTCTAACGGAGAGACAGTCAACTCTGAAGAAGATATTCTGTCAGTTGGTATTGAATATTTTTGAACAGATCTTTGCTTCAGAATTTCAGGACAACCAAGCGCTTGACGAAGTGCTACAATCTATTCCTTGCCCTGTTTCTGAAGAGATGAACCAATCCTTTTTAAAGCCATTCACACCTGATGTTGTCCTTGCAGCAATTGAATCAATGGGGCCTGATAAAAGTCCGAGACAAGATGGTATGTCTGCAATGTTTTTCCGACAACATTGGGATATAGTGGGTCCTATGGTTTCTTCAGCTGTCCTTGACATTACTCAAGCCAGGGGTGATTTTTCAGCCATCAATACTACTCTCGTCACCCTTATTCTTAAAGTCCATTCTCTATTATCAATGAGTGATTACCGCCCCATAAACCTGTGTGATGTGCTTTACAAAATTGTCTCAAAAATGTTATCCACTAGTTTCAAAACAGTCCTTTGTCATGTGATTTCTTCCTCCCAAAGTGCCTTTCTACCGAATCGTTTAATCACTGACAATGTCTTAATTACCTTTGAGATTATCCATTCTATCAAAAACAAGAGAATGGGAAAAAAGGGTGTTG
This sequence comes from Artocarpus hirsutus, assembly GCA_946598075.1. NCBI lineage: Eukaryota > Viridiplantae > Streptophyta > Magnoliopsida > Rosales > Moraceae > Artocarpus > Artocarpus hirsutus. The sequence continues at coordinate 4,183 of CAMOHE010047702.1, forward strand.
CAACAATGAAACTTGATCTTAGTAAAGCGTTTGATAGAGTTGAGTGGATCTTCTTAGAAAAAATGATGTTGAAAATGGGCTTTCATAAGAGATGGGTCAATGTTATTGTCACAGTTTGCAACAAATCTTCTCAACTTATCATCTCACCTCAGGTCACTAGATTAATTTTCAAAAGTCTCATTTATCTTTGTCACCAAACACCCCAGCTGATGTTAAAAATCTTTTCAAAGACCAATTAGGCATACCTGTTAGAGAATGCCATGAGCAATATTTAGGACTTCCTTGTATTTCGGGACCAAACAGAAGACAACTATTTGATAATCTTAAAAAATAGAATCTGGAATAAGTTGAGAGCTTGGCAAATGAAACTTTTTTCCAAAGCTGGAAAAGCAGTTCTCTTGAAAGCAGTAGTTCAGTCAATTCCAACATATGCAATGAGTTGCTTTCAGTTGCCACTCTCACTATGTCAAGATATTGAATCAATGATAGCTCGCTTTTACTGGGGATCTGGTGAAACATGAAACAAAATTCATTGGAAAAAAATGGAAATTTTTATGTCAATCAAAAAGAGATAGTGGGTTTGGATTTAGATCTTTTGTTGCATTTAATCAAGCACTTCTAACAAAGCAAGCTTGGCGAATACTTGACAATCCTGGTTCTCTATTGCATCATGTTTTCAAAGCTCGCTACTTCCCTCGGTGTGATTTCCTTAATGCAAATGCAGGCTACACTCCATCACTGATTTGGCAAAGCATAATTTAGGGGAAATCTCTTCTCTTAAAAGGTGTTAGATGCGCGTGTCGGTGATGGCACCGATATTTCTTGCTTGATTGATCCATGGATTCCAAGGTCAACTAATTTCAAGTCTCAAACCGCTGCTACGAATAACTATGATCTTAAAGTCTCGGATTTCATCCTGGATAATTCCTCATGGGATTTCTTAAAGCTTCAGCAATAACTCTGCCCACTGGAAGTGCAACGCATCACTTCAATTCCATTAAGTTTTTTTCCAAGACAAGACAAGCTTATTTGCTATTTCTCACAAAATGGTCAATATCAGGTGAAATCTGGTTATCACCTAGCAGTTTCAATGGAAGATCATGCGTCTTTATCTGACTCTTATCAAATACGAAGTTGGTGGAAACTTTTTTGGAATTTATTAGAGTTCCAAATAAGGTCAAAAACTTTGGTTGGCGCACTTACCATGAATCTCTACCGACGGCATGGACACTATTTAAACGGAAAGTTCTGACATCCGCGGGTTGTTCACTTTGCCTTACTGCCTGGGAATCAGTTTGTCATGCTTTATACCATTGTAAGAATGGTAAATCAGTTTGGAAGCAATTTGCTTTGAATTTCAGTCTCAATTCTTTCCATCGGCTATCTTTTGCTGATACATTGCACATGCTTACTGCTTCCTTTACAAAGAAAGAGTTAGGGCTTTTTCTTTGTATAGCTTGGTGCATTTGGTTTGAGAGAAATAAGAAAATTCATAATGGAACTTCATAGCCTCCAAAGCAGATCACTGATTGGGCAACTACCTATTTGGATGATTTTCAACCTGCCCGATAAAGAAGACAAATCAATAATGCTAATCTACCTATAGTTCAATCTGCATCTACATGGACTCCACCATCAGTTGACACATATAAACTTACTGTTGATGCAGCAATTTCCAATGACAAACGAAAGATTGGTGTTGGAGCAGTTATAAGAGATTCAGAAGGTTTTGCAATGGCTGCTTTAGCCAAAAACATTCCGAGCTTTTTCTCTCCAAAAGAAGCTGAAGCAAAAACCCATGGTTTAAGTCTCAAGTGGGCTGCAGAAACTGGCTTATGTCCTCACAATATGGAAACTGACGCTTTGGAGGTGATTAAAGCTTTATACAATCCATGTGCTTTGTACAATGAATTTGGTTCTCTTATTTCCGATGTATCCAATTTATTATCTGTTCTTCCGGGAGCAAGATTATGTCATGTATAGGGAGCTGCAAATAAAGGAGCTCATATTGTGACTTCTTTCGTTCACGAATTAATTTGGTTAGAAGAATATCCTTCCTTCCTTGAATTAGTACTTGTACTAGATGGTTTTCATTAACTATTGATTCTTCTTTTCCCAAAAATAATGATGATGATGATGATGCTGATGCATTGGCTAGACAATGTTGATGTCAAGTTACACTTTACCACCTAAAAATTAAAAAAAAAAAGAACCTTGAAAAAAACATATTAAAATTCGCAGTGGATAGCATGAGGTGGCAATAGACAGGTGGGCCCAGCCATGATGTCCATTGGACAGGTTTACCTGCTGATCCGCCCCTAGTTTTGTTTGTTAGTTTGGTTTTTTTTTTTAATTAAATTCTCGCTTCCATTTTCATATGGATTTTTGGATCGACCTCGATTTTCTCGTATGCTTATGGTTCTTTCCTTTATCCTCTTCTCTCTGTGGGTCTGACCCTATTTTTATCTTCAAAACCTTTCCTCTCTTAAACACATTCCTTGGGCTATTAAATCCCTATTTATTGATTCATAAACTTTCTTTTGTCTCCGATTATTTCACTCCTCCACAACCCTTTGATCTGCATGACCTTAAATTTTGACTGGGTTATTCTCAGAAAAACGAATTTGGGATTTTTTGGGTGATGGGTCATTGTCTGTTCATAAGATATTGAGTCACAACTTCTGGGTTTCTTCCAGATTCAAATTTGTTCCTCTACTTTTTTGGTTAACAAATTTCTGTTGGGTATTCTAAAAAAAATGGTGACAGTCAATCTTGGATTGCTTCATTACGTATTGGACCATGTGTATGGCGCATTCATGCACAGATCGAAGCTGAGCCCGCCATTTTTCTCTCGAGGATGGGGTGGCTCAAAGCTAGAGCTTCTAGAGAAAATGATTAAGCAATTTTTTCCAGACATGGTTGGCCAGAATTGGCCTCCCACTTTGATTCAACCCATTTGGAGAACGCTTTGGGAGAACAGAACCGCTTGTTTGAGAGAAGGGGTTTTCAGAACTCCTTGTGATGAGCAGCTTCTCACCGCATTGCCTCCTGAGAGTCACATTGCTCGAGTCGCCTTTCTCACCCCCAAAGGCGTGCCTCCAAGGAACATGGCCTGCGTTGTTCATCTTGCTGGTATGTATTTTATTTTTGTTGTGTTATTATTTTGTTTCTTCTTGTTCTTTGTCAAGGTTTTGAGTGAAAGAATGAATTTGGTTATCTGGGTAGTTTTTGTCACCAAATTTTAGGGAGGATTTGATATTGTTTTGCATAGTTGGAGAATTCAGTGATTTATCTTTCCCCCAGTGTAGCGTAGCAAGTAAATAACTTTTAAAAGATTGGATTTTCTTGTTCGGTGACTTGTTGGGAATAATTAACAGAGTTTTGCATTTATGGAGATTGGAGAGTTTAGTGTTCTTTTCCTCCCTGTTCTACTCATTTGTCCCAATGTAGAATATGAAATCATTAACTTTGATTGTTGAGATATGGGCTTTAGAGATTGGAAGTCAAACAATAGATATTTACGCTTAAAATATACTCTATAATGCTTTCTTCAGTTAAAAGTCTGTAATTTGTTTGTGTTGGAGTTGTTTTCATAACACCAGCTGGTAGCCCGCTGCCTTCACCGTACACCTTTGTGCTCCTCCTTGGGTACATTGGTCGTCCACCTCAAAAATGCAGTGCGATGCTTAAATCAATGGGATAGTAGGTTTATAATAGTAGAGTACAATGTTTTTGGATGGGTAAAACATGGTTGGACGTGTTCTAGGCCACAGATCTCTAAATCTGCTGCTGGAATCTGAATGCAGTTGTACTTTGGAGGGTGTCAGGGCCATTTTGCCATTGTGGCCTCAAGCGATACCCCATAAACATTTTGAAGCAAATGCTGGTGTGTGGGACCCCTTGGGCTTTGTAAATGTGACAATCCTTATCCACATGAGACCGGGGTAGATATGGCTAAGCATGGGCATGGCAATGGTCCTATGCAGTTATGGATTGCCGCAGCAAGAGCTGTAAGTGGTTACATATGCTAATGTACAATTCAAAATGTTCAAGGAATCCCACTTGATGTCAAAATAGCGGAATGATCTTGACATTCTCCAAAATGCAACTGCATTTGGATGCTCACATTATTAGGGTTTCCTGCCGTAGGACCACCCATCCCCAACTATACCTTTCATGTTGAATAGAAAATACCTTTCACCATAAATATTGTACTGAATTGAGCGTCGAAGTGCACTTTGCATGTTGACCACAAGTAAGACCGAGGTAGAGCATGAAGGTGGACTGTGTATGCAATGGGGTACCACTTGGTGTCAAGACAACTGCTCCCAGCTTGTTTTCTGGCTTGGCAGCAAAATGTTTCAACTTTTAGTAATAACGTTGTTTGTTATTAACTCACCTTGTGTTATGATTTAGGTTTTTATTTGGTTTGGATTGGCATTATGTATATGGTGAGATGAAGTTTATCATCACATCTTTTGTAAGTTCCAATATTTTTTAATTTTAATCGAAAACAAGAGTTTCCTTCTTCTTGTTTGCTTTTCAGATTCTTAATATTAATTATTAACTGAAAACATTTAGGAAGTCATTATTCGGTAGTGTATGTGATTATCAGTATGTGCTTAGTAGAAAGGATGCAGATAGTTAGATAATTAGGAAGTGTGAGGCTCCCCTGTTTGGTACTTTGAGGGGGAGTTAAATTTGTCGGACACATTAATGTACAACTTATTCACTTTTTTATGTTATTTGTAATGAAGGGAAGTCATAACTGGGAGTATTCCTTTGGTGTGTCTTGTTAAAGAATTGATTACTGGTGAACCATTTTTGTTATTATTTGCAAAGTTTGAGAATTTATTGCCAACGACTTTACATGATATGTTCGATTTATCCTAAAAATGTTGATGGTAGTTTGACACCTATCATGTTGCTTCTGTCCACAGGAACTGGGGATCATACTTTTGAGCGGAGGTTGCGTCTTGGAGGCCCACTATTGAAGGAAAATATTGCAACTATGGTGCTGGAGAGGTACATTTGGTTTCTGCTATTATTCACCTTCCAACAGAAATCTACTTTCATGATTACTTATTCTAGGCCTGTTACTTAAGGTAAACTATGTACTGCAGCCCTTTCTATGGACAAAGACGTCCTATGCTGCAGCGTGGTGCAAAACTCTTGTGTGTTAGTGACTTGCTTTTGTTAGGAAGTGCAACAATTGAAGAAGCCCGTAGTCTGTTACATTGGATAGACTCAGAAGCAGGGTTTGGCAAGATGGGTGTTTGTGGACTTAGCATGGGTAAGAGTTGTTTAGATCACTTGTTGTACCTTTTGCCTTAGAAGCAATGCACCCTATGTAGAATCATCAAGGTTCTAGGAATATTTTATCATTTAAAATCTTTTCTTCTATAAAAATTAACCCATTTTGTTTGTGTAATCTGAGAAGACTTAGAGTTGCAAAACTAATTTTACAATACATACCCCAAAAAGGGAAAATTTGTGTTTTGGTCCAAAAATTAATACTTTCATATAATTTAGGGGGAGTTCATGCTGCAATGGTTGGCTCACTTCACCCTACTCCTGTTGCAACCCTTCCTTTCCTCTCTCCGCACTCTGCCGTTGTGGCATTCTGTGAGGGGATACTAAAGCATGCCACTGCATGGGAGGCACTGAGAGAGGAACTTGCGGTGCAGAAGGCTGCACTGACTCTAGAGGAGGTCAGAGAACGAATGCGGAATGTTTTGTCTCTCACAGATGTCACGCGCTTTCCCATTCCCAAAAATCCCAATGCTGTAATATTTGTTGCTGCTACTGTAAGTATCTGTGAGATTACATATCACCCAAAGTAACTTTGTATTAATTGAGAAACCAATTATGAATTGTCCATTTGATTTTGTTTTTGAACCTTTTTTGCGTTTTTTGTTATAACTGATGTGGAAATGGTTCCTATACTGTGTTTGGTTGGCATGTATTTTCAAAAACGGCTAATACAATTTGGAACTGGTATCATTTCTTGTTAAGAAAAAGAAAGCGCTAGAGTCGTGTACTTAAAACATATTTTCAAAAACATAACCAAACACAATTTCAGTTTTTTCTTCTTACTCAAAACAGTGTCTTTGAAAAAAACATCAAATGCATTTTCAAAAATGGTCCCTGTCACTAATTTTTTTTATTTTTTCATAGAAATCTCATTTCTTTTTTCATCCTCAAGGCAAAACCATGTCCGAAGCTTCTTTTTTATAGTTGCGCTGATGACATTGACTTGTTAGTATTTGGTGAGGAATTTTTCAAGCATTGCTCAGAAAGGAGATTAATTGTTTGTTTTTTTTTTTTGTTAATTTCGTTTGCAATAGTACGCTGCCATATCATTGTTTTAGTTTTTAAAATCTGACTTGTCTGTCTTACTTAACCATGTCTAATGATCTAATTATCCTTCTGAATGAGTTCTTTCCTCGTACTCACTTCTATTGCATTCATGGTTCAGGATGATGGCTACATTCCAAAACACTCTGTGCTGGAGCTTCAAAAAGCTTGGCCAGGTTCAGAAGTGAGATGGGTCACCGGTGGCCACGTCTCGTCTTTCCTTCTCCACAACGGCGAATTTCGCAGAGCCATTGTTGACGGGCTCAATAGATTACAATGGAAGGACGAGTCTCCATTGTGACGGTGGCATCACATTAGGTAGACATTGCTTGTTTGTTGTCATGGTAAATCTTGTTCGTCTCTGATTCTCTCACAAACTTTGTACAATTGTTTTCTGACATTTTAGATCACCCCATTATAATCAAAAAGAGAGAAAGGGGGTGTCTTGTGAATTATGTATTGGATGTTGTATTGTACTTAAAAAAAAGGTGATTATTGCATTGTGTGTTTATATCCTGACGATGACTTCTTATTTTACTATTCTTTTTTGTGTCAGTTCAAAGGGATCGACGGTAAATATACCCTTGACATAACGGTGGGAATTGATTTTCACCTATAAAGCTCTTACATGTTATAGTAATAACAAAAAAAATTATTACAATATAAAACTCTCACATATTATAATAAAAATGGTTCTAACTAACAGTTTCTACCACCTTTTAAACATCACAATAATTATCGGTACAAATTTAAAGGGTATCAAGATTATAGTTTCAAACTGTCATTTTTCATTGAAAATATTGTTGGCAATTCAACTTCTGTTATAAAAAAAGCCCTGACAAAACATACATTATAAAAGTGTTTTTTTTTTTTTTTTAATTTTTATTATTATTATTTTTAAGGGCGCTCCACATTTAGATGTGGTAAAACGATGTCAATCGTGGTCAAACATACTATTCCAGCTTCTAAATCTGGTGAAACGACGGGTTAGAAATAAAAACGTTATTTGGTGAATTTTTACAAAATTTATTTTTCAAATTTATTTTTTCACAACTATCATACAAATTTGACAGTAAGATTTTAACACATGAAACAAGTAATAGTGTGGTATAATATCTTTTTGAATATGACATGAAAAATCCTTTTTTTTTTAAAAAAATATGGTATAACATGTAATTTACTTTTGTTTTTTTTTTTTCAAAGAAACAGAAATGATTCTTGACTTAAAAGAAAGAATATTTTACACTAAGAACTTTATCACGCATTTATAATTTATTCTTTGAACTTTAAGCTTTTCATAAGTTGTATCTTGAACTTGCATTTTTGTTGCAAAAGACCCCATTGTTAGCGATGTAGTTTCTTTTTTAATATTAAAATTAACATGTAAGTTGTACATAAATAGTTGATTAATAACATGAATAATCATTTCTTTGTATTTTAATCCAAATTTATTATGATTAATATCTATTATTAAGTTTTTCCAAAAGAGAAAATTTTAAATTAACTTTCTTCAAAATTTAATTTTAAGTTAACATTTATATATAAAAAAAAAATTCCATGCTTGTAATTAACGAGCAAAGTGAAAATCACATATAAATTTCTGTTAAAAAAACTAACATCGTTATTAATGAAGTGATTTACTATAGATTTTTAAGTTAAAGGTGCAACTTGTAAAAAATGAAAAGTTCAAGAGGCAAATCACAAATGTGTGATAATTTCAGGAGGCAACTAATAAAAAACCCCCTTAGAAGAAGAGGAAATCCTGTCATACCAGTCTCACACCAAGTCTCAAAATTGTAACGTGCACATATCATGGAGTTGTGGAAGACCATCTAAAACAGTATCAGTGGGCAGTGGAATTTCAAAAGATTTTAAATCTCTGTTATCTAGGGACAAATAAGGTTAATTTCTCATTTTACAAAAGTTTTGAGGCACTTACGCCTGCGAGCTAATAGAAGAAAAAGAAGGCGCATCGTTAATGTTTTTTCTTCTTCTAACTTTTTTGTTCTTCAACTTGTTTATGTCCTTGCTTCACCTCCTTGTTTGCTTGCTTTTTTATTTATTTGCCTTTTTCTTTAATCTTCTATATTTTTAAATATTTCTCATAAATATATTAATGATTAGTTATTTTTTAAATTCATCGTTCCTTGAACATTTCTTTAGTAGTCTATTAAAATATTATTTTCTCAAATATGACTCTAATAAATATCTTTTTAAACAATCTTAAGTATTTTCAGTTTTTTTTAAATCTTTTTTTTTATTGTGTAAGTGTTTTGCACAAACATAAATGCAACATCTTTTCAAATAAATATTTAACAAATTAATAAAAAATAATTAGAAAAATAGTAGTTGAATTAAATTTAATTTTATAACGCTAAAGAATTAAAAGAATTGTTTTTATATTAAATTTTTTTAACATACTATAAGCTGTTTGGAAAAATGGTTTTAATAATCAATTACAACTGTGAATAGTATAAGGCTCTCACATGCTGTAGTAAAAAGCTACAGTGTAAAGCACTCGCATGCTACAGTTCTCAAATCAAAACTGTTGATTTTCTTCTAAATGGTATAATTTAAGATATTGTTTTTAAACCTACTAGTAGAAGAAAAAGAAGGCGCATCGTTACTGTACATTAATCTTTTTGTTTATCTATCACCCCAAAAACTATCGAGTAACAAATGGTTTCCAATAGTTTGTTATCAAACTAAGGTTTCAATGCAAAACGCTGTAGAAATAATTTTGTTATCCAAGTTGACTTGCACTCGCACCATAAATTTACTTGAGCAGGTGATTATTTATGTATTTCTTGCTTCAAATTACCTGCATCAGGAATTAGAATTGAGGTTGCTTATTACTTGTCGTTTTTCCTTTGTTGTCGTTTCTTACTTAACTGTCGTTTCCTTTGTTAATTGTTGCTTTCGTTGTGTCTTTTTCTACTTGAGTGCGGTTTTCTTGTTCTATTGTCGTTTACCCTTTCTGTAAGAAGAGAGAACAGTTTCCATTTGGGCATCGCGAGTTTCATCAACAGTTACAAAAAACAAAAAAAGAAAAAAGAAAAAATTTCCACAAAACTCATTTAACTAAATGGATATCATACAAAATAAAACGATTAGGACCAAACCACTCTAAATAATAATCAATTTTGTTTGGTTTAAAATTCTCACTACAACAAATTTGAGATTATACGATCCTTATGTAACGACTTTTTCTTAAAAATTGCTGTGACAAGTGAAAAAACACAAGGAGTTACAGTTAAGAAGACAAAAACCGTCACGGTAGGGCGTGTGCCTACCACAATGGTTTTTTAAAAAACCGTCGTGGTAGAGAAGCAGCATACCACGACAGTTTTTGGAAGAAACCGTTGTGGTAGCTGATTTAAAATCTATTTTTCCACATCGATAATCAGACACAAATTAGAAACCCAGCTCTCAAATACAAACACAGACCCCTCTAAAACTACTGCTGCCATCCCTTTTCGCCTCCACCCTCCTTAATCTATTTCCTAATTGTAAGTTTTTATTAGAAATTAATAAATTGGTGTTGATTTTATTGTTTAATCCGTGTTTATTGTATTGTGGATGGGTATGATTAATTTGTTTTATGATGGGTACGTGTAATTTATTTTATGATGGGTAAATGCTTTTGTTTTATGATTAGAAAATGATAGGTATGTATAATTTATGAAATTGTTTTTAATTAAATTGCTATTTATTATTAATTGATAAATTGGTGGTGATTTTGTTGTTTAATCCGTGTTTATTGTATTGTGGATGGGTATAATTAATTTATTTTTGATAAATATGTGTAATTTATTTTATGATGGGTGAATGTTTTTGTTTTATGCTTAGAATATTATGGTTATGTGTAATTTTGAAATTATTTTTAATTAAACTACTATTTATTATTTCGATTAAGGACTTACGAAATGGATAGAAAATGGATGTGGGATTTTTGATTGTCTAAAGAATATGTGAATGGCATAAAAGAGTTCTTGGATTTTTGCCAAAACTCATGCCAATAGTGATAAAATTTGGTGTCCTTGTGTTCAATGTGGAAACCATAGATTGCATCCAATTCCAGTTGTTAGAAGACATTTATTTCAAAATGAAATTATAAGTAGTTGTCAAACGTGACATTTTCATGGCGAGTCTAAGTTCAATCCAACTTTAGTAAGTAAAAAAAAAAAAGAAGCTATTGTGGAGGATAATATGGATGTTATGACAATATTGTTGACATGGTCAATGATTTGGAAGAACACTTCCTACAACGTCTGCTTTTATTTGAGATAATGATGAATGATGTCGAGACGCCCGTGTATGAGGAGTTTGCCAATTTAACCAAATTGTCTGCTTTAGTTGGATTATGGAATTTGAAAGTATCGAGTGGGTGGTCAAATTCTAGTTTCACAAAGCTTTTAGAATTTCTAGAAAGGCTTCTATCAAAGGATAATAAATTACCAACAAAGACGTATGAGGCTAAGAAGACTTCGAGCACTTTGGGCATGGAGTATGAGAAAATTCATGCTTGTAAAAATGATTGTGTTCTTTATAAGAATGAGTATGAGGATGAGAATTATTGTCCGGTTTGTCAACAATCAAGGTGGAAGAAAGGAAATGAGCCAAAAGACGGTAAGAATGGACTGTCAAAAAAAGTGTTATGGTACATTCCACCGGTACCACGTTTGAGTCGTTTATTTGGAAACCCAAAACATGCCAAGAATTTGACATGGCATCATGTCAAATGGGTCGATGATGCTATGCTTAGACATCTGGCGGATTTACCACAATGGAAGACTTTTGAAGCCAATCATCCTGATTTTAGTGCTGATCTAAGAAATATACATTTCGCTTTGTCGACGGATAGAATGAACCTACATGGCAACATAAGTAATATGCATAGTACTTGGCCCATAATACTTGTTAATTACAATCTCTCTCTAAAGATATGCATGAAGCGGAAGTTTTCAATGTTGTCTTTATTGATTTCGGGTCCTTACCAACCAGGCAATGACATCGATGTATACTTGGCACCGTGAATCGAAACCTAAAAAACTTGTAGGAAAATGGAGTTGAAGTTAGAGATACTTATCGAAAAGAGATGTTCATACTCCGTGTAATGTTGATACGTACAATTAATGACTTCCCCACATATAGCAATTTATTTGGTTATTCGATGAAGAGTTCTATTGGTTATCCTATTTGTATGAAGGAACCGTCTCACAAATGGTTGAAGAATGGTAAGAAAACTATTTTTCTTGGTCATAGAAGATGGTTGCCAAAAGATAATCATTACCACAAACAAAAGAAAGCCTTTGATGGTAATAGCGAAGAAAGAGACCCTCTTTGTCCTTTGACGGGTGAACAAATATTTGAAATGATAAAACATAAAAAAATGGTATTCAGGAAGAGAAAGCGAGGTAAGGACAAGTTGCCGATAGGTGGACCATTGAAAAAAAGATTAATCTTTTTTAATCTTCCATACTGGAAGACGCTTTTTGTTTGTCATTGCTTAGATGTTTTGCATATTGAAAAAAAAACGTTTGTGAATCCATAGTCTGCACATTGCTTGACATTTCGTGCAAGAGTAAGGATGGTGAAAAAGTACAGTTGAATCTCATGGAAATGGAGATTAAGCCTAATTTGTTTCCTAAGAAAAAAGGGAACTACACTTACTTACCTCCGACGAAACAAACGTTATTAAAAGTAGAAAAGAGAAAGCCTTTTGAATTGCTTGCTTCATTAAAAGTGCCAAACAGCTATTCTTCAAACTTTAAAAAGTTGGTGTCGGTGAAGGATTTAAAAATTATTGGC
>CAMOHE010047702.1:17410-59707 GCA_946598075.1 Artocarpus hirsutus
CTACACTTACTTACCTCCGACGAAACAAACGTTATTAAAAGTAGAAAAGAGAAAGCCTTTTGAATTGCTTGCTTCATTAAAAGTGCCAAACAGCTATTCTTCAAACTTTAAAAAGTTGGTGTCGGTGAAGGATTTAAAAATTATTGGCATGAAAACACACGATTGTTATGTGTTGATGCAACAATTACTACTACTTGCTTTGTAGGAAATTCTAACAAAGGAGTGAGATTTGAAATTATCAAGTTGTGCCTGTTCTTTAATTCAATATACTCCAATGTTATTGATCCATTTATGCTAGATTCACTGCAATTAGAGTTAGTGCAAACCTTATGCATGCTTGAGAAGTTTTTTCCATTGGTATTTTTTGACATCATGATTCATCTAATGGTGCATTAGTATGTGAAGTTAAATTATGCAGACCGGTATATTTGAGATAAATGTACTCATTTGAAAGATATAGGAAGGTTTGAAGGGCTATGTGAAGAACTGAAACAGGCCGAAGGAATGTATTGTAGAAAGTTACATAGCTAAGGAATCAGTTGAATTTTGTTCTGAGTAGTTGTCCAATGCAGAAGCAATTGGGGTGCCAAAGACAGTAAACATTGAGGCTAAGGGGCTATCTACAAACAATCCTTCCTCAGTAAGTCGAGATGAGTAGGAGCAAGCTTGTCTTTATATCTTATACAATGCTAATGAAATGGAGCCTTTCATTGAGGTGTACATGAAAGAATTAAAAAAGAAAAAACCCAAAAAGAGTAAGAAAAAAGAAGTAGTTGCAAGATGAATACAACTGGACCTTTCGGTTGTGGATTAGAGCACACATCTATGGCAAGTTCTCCACATCACAAGACGGAGGCATGTTACAAGACTTAAAGAACCTAGCTAGAGGACCGTCATCGGTGGTTACAAGGTATATGTCATATTCATAAAAGAGATGAGAAGCATCCTGTCCAAAATAGCGGTATAACTCTCCGTGCTGAGGCTATGCATATTTCCTTTACCAAGGACAAGAATTTGATATATGAGACCATGAACTACTTTAGTTTCATTGAAGATATTTGGGAACTTGATTATAGGGGATTGCGTATAGTGCTTTTTAAGTGCAAATAGGTCGACAATAGCTATGTTAAGACCGATAATAACGGCATCATGGTGGCTGACTTTAAAAGATATTTGAGAACTTGATTATAGGAGATTGCGTATAGTACCTTTTAAGTGCAAATGGGCCGACAATAGCTATGTTAAGACCGATAATGACGGCATCATGGTTGTTGACTTTAAAAGATTAGGATACAAGAATGATCCCTTCATTATAGCACCATAAGCAATCCAAGCTTTTTTTTACTACAGATCCCCAAGACATGAAATTGTCTTTAGTCGTCCTAATAAAGCTAAGAGTAGTTATTGACGGTGAAGAAATTGTCGAGGATTGCATGGATATCCCTTTATTCATAAAGGAATTGCCACCAGTTAAAGAGATAGATGATTTTGAAGATGATGTTCCATACTTGCTTTGTGAAGAATGCAATGGATGTGTATTGAGGAACCAATGAAAAAAAAAGAGAAAAAAATGAGCATCTGTAAACAAATTTATGTTAATTTATTTAAATATATTTCTTTGTTTAATTTTCCATCTTTTTTTAAGGGTTTAGGATATCTATTTATAGTTACAATTTGTAATGAAAACAAGAAAAAGTAATCATTTTGGGCCATTGGATGCTTAATACACGAGCTAGTCACCTTGGACATAAGAGAAAAACTTATGTAACTAGTCAAATTTGACCATTTTTTATGACGGTTTTGTAAAAAAAAAAAAAAACCGTCGTCATATAAAACATTATTCTCTGACTGTTCTTGTAGAAACAGTCATGAAAAATAAAGCTTACATGACGGTTTTTTAAAAAACCATCGTGTAAGCTTAACCTTATATAACGTTTTTGTCAGAGAAATCGTCGTGTAGTGTGGGCCTTAGGTTTTTTTATTTTTCAAAACCTACGCACCCTTCTCATTTCAAACTCGAGCCCCTTCTTTTTCTCAAGCTCTCTCTCCCTTCGCGTAGGCATTATAGCCCCTTGTCGTTGCCTTTGTTGTTGCCCTTGCGCTCGATAAGTTCTTCCTCTCTCTCTCTCTTCCCCTATCACACCCACCTCCCTTCTCCGCCTCCACCTCTATCCCCTCACCCTTTGCCCCTTCCCTCTGCCTCCCCCTTCCCTTCCCCCTCCCCTTCCACTCCTTTCCCACTCCCCTCCCCTTCCGCCCCTGGCCCGCTGCGCCCGCACCCCCCCCCCCCCAAACCCAAATATGATTTAGTGTTTATGCATTGATTAATAATTAAATATGATTTGGTGAAATAAAACTAAGTATTGATTTGTTTATGCATGATTATTAAATATGATTTTGGTGTTTGTTATTAGTATGTGATTGTTATTAAAATGGCTTATGCATTTGGGTCAATATTGTAATAGGTTCATTTCAATATGGTGTGTAAAAGTTTGTTACAATATATAGTTGTGAAAATTATAATATATTGTAAATAATGAATTTATCACAACATCACATAATCATATGTAATTATGTGCTGTTGTGATATTTGTTATGTAATTTAGTTAACTTTGATTATAAGAGTTTGTGATTTTGTGCAATATGTGATTATCTGATGTTGTGATTTTGGTGGTCATTAGAATAGGTAAAATGTCTCAAGATATCGATAGTGATCACTATGAGGAGGAAAATGAAGGGTGCACTCCATTTCCTCTTAATATAGCAAGGAAAGACAAGGTAGTAAGCCATGAAGGCGCATCGATATTTCGATCCCAAAGTAGATTTTGAGCGAAAAGCTACTTTGATGAAAAAAGTTCATCGGATGAAGAAGAAAGATTTAAGAATAGAAGTGATGTTTGATTCAAAAGGCCAACCAAAATATGCACCTAGCATAATACAGTTTGCTGAGACCGGCATGCTACCAACACGGGATGAGTTATAGGTAAAATCACATCAAGGTCCCGATGGACAATTTAAAAATTAAAGAGTAGCAAAAATTTAGAACTTGAGTGTAAGTTTATTGAACTCAAATTTTAATTTGTAACTTAATACATATTGAAGGATTTTAAGAATAATGTGGTTTGTTGTTGTTTTATAGGATGAGTACATGATGCAACAAAGTCAAGGGACTTTTCAATCCATCAATAATGATAACATATTGATGAGGGCACTAGGGAAATGGGAGACATGTTTGCAGTCAATCAAAATATGCGAAGTAGTCTCAATACTTTGACCTCCAACTAGGTTCAAAATTGAATTCCCAAATGTCAAAGATGCAGATGAAAAGTGCAGAATCGTGAGGTCTTATGACTGAACTCATTTCCCAAGGACGTGCCAGATCGATGGATGATAGCATCTCACAATGCAATAGTTTCAAGGCTAGATGTACCCTTCTGACAATATAGTAGAAGCTCTACAAGCTCTAGAAGTCCAATTGTCACCTCATTGTCAAGAGCCCAAACAATATCAAGAATGTAGGCTTTTTGTTGACGATAGAATTAATGGTGAGTGTGCACTTGTTGCGCTTGGGAAGGTATGGATAGAGAGTCCTCTAACTGATACAGTCCATAGAAGACTCTTAAGGGAAGAAAACGTGCGTATTAGCATCATTACCATTATAGTTAGAACAATTCAATTACCTGTTCTGACATTTAAAGCAACAATTGTGGGTGACTTTGTCACCAGAAGCTTTGTCATATAGCCAAAGAGGTTAATTGAAGTCATCACAATGACAAAGATGAGTCGAGTGCCTAGCCACATTCCACGAGATCTAGGGGGAAAGAAATGCCAAAAAAAGAAAAGTTCTACAAAAACATGACAATGACAACCTGAGGTACAACAAGAACAATAACAACCCGTTGCGAATGAGCCACTGCCTGCATTTAACGTTTCTTCAGTATCGCCAGAATTTATGCAATTCACTTTATACGCAAATATTTTCATGCGCGATAGGTTGATGATTTAGTGCCTGATACTAGAAAATGTCACTAGCAATGAATTGCCTATTTATGTAGGGTATGAAGACATTTATTACTTCATCACCTTTGATCAAATCGAAGTGAACTGTATCATGGTATACCTCAAGAAATAATTCTATCCTTAATTCTTAATTTTTAAAATCTAAGTAAAGTTGTAAGGCACTTTCAAATAATTGAGTGTATTGTTTTTTATTGTAGTTTTTTGGTGAAATATTATGAACTTCAAGGTAAGGCATATAATTTCAGCTTTATATCTCCAGCAATTGTTTCAAGTGATACAAGAGACCTACAAAGTGATTGCTAAAAGCATGCCATATTACTCCTCCACCTATTGGCCTAAGCATTGAGGGAAAAGTTATTCTTCGTGTTATACAATGTTGAAAAACATTAGATGTTGGCACTTATTTCACCATGGGAGGACCAAATATATTGTTTGATCCCCTCAGACACCCACCACATGATAATTTCGTATCACTCACTAGATTGCAAGTATTAATATTATCTTATAAAATTAACTGTGTTAAGTATTACATAATTGTATTGTCTATTAATTCATTTAATCATGACACATTGTTAGGGCGCTTAACGATTGAAGCTTCAAGTGAAAAGCGGTGTCATATTTCGACCAAACGGAACACTATATTACAGACGTAATTATCCAAGACAACAAGGAAACGTAGGATGTAGTTTTTTTATTCTACATTTCATACAAGATATAATTAATAGTGGTATACAAGCTCTAGCAAAAAAAGAATTTTATATACATATAGATATAAATGAATTTAGAATAGAGTAGGTACAATTTGTAAATAGGTATGTCATTTTTGATAGAGATAGTAGATAAATGATTATGCAAAATAGCTTAAATGTAAATGATCTTGGAAATACCTTGTAATTTCAATATATATTATTTTTGTATACAATCAGGGCCTTGTTGTAATAGATAACACAAGGAACTGGTCATCTCGTGGGAAATTAAAAATTTTGGTAATTTTTTTTATACAATACTAATTTTTCACAATGGTTTTAGCAAAAACCGTAGTGGAAATGTTGTATGTAGACTGGAATTCTATGACGGTTTTGCTAAAAACCGTCATGGAATGTGAAGTTCCTACGATGGTTTTTAGTAAAACTGTCATGAAAACTTAAATTTTTCACAACGGTTTTTAAAAAACTATCGTGAAAGAGGTCCCCCTACACCCCTCAAATTGGCGCCTATTTTGAGATTCCACAACAGTAAAAAACCGTCATAAAACTTGATTTTTTACCTCGACTGAGGTTTTCATGACGGTTTTTTTACCATCGTAAAATTTTTCTATGACGATTTTAAACCATGTGGAACTCCTAGTCTGTAGTAGTGTTTGAAAACCAATTAAATTGATTTGGTTTATAGTTTTATCCCTAAAAAACAAACTAAACCAACCAATTTTTGTTTATATGTATTTAAAATATTATATATCTTATATATTTTTGAAAATATAATTAATTATTTTGTTGTATATTTTTGAAAAAAAAACTCCAAATTAAATTTTCTTATTCAAATAATAAATAAAGATAGAGAATTGTTTATCATACTAACCTATTGGTATTAATTATAATTTAGAAATAACTAATTATTCTTTAGAAAAAAAAACTTATATACCTTAGTTGAATTAATCAATTAGAAAAGCCAAAGTAAACCAGATCGATTGTAACGATTTGGCGTGGATTAGATTTGATCCCTTAATTGGTTTAATCTGATTTAAAAATTTTTAAACCCGATTTATAACTGTTTTGATTTATGGTTTTAGTTTGGTTGTCTAGTTGTTTTCCCATAATATTTTAATAGAAAAAATGCACTCTCTCTACTCTCTCTCTCTCCTCTCTCTCTATGTCTTCAATCTCCTTTCTTTCTCTTTCTCTAAGAGCAAGTTCTTCGGAGCTTCTTCCCCCTCGGCAATGAAAGTTGCAGGCAACCAAGCTTCTCCACTGTGTCGTCGCCCCGTCCCCCGCGCCGGAGAAGATGTTGCTCTGATCGAGGCTGCTCTCGCACTAGTCCCGTCAAGAAGCTTTGATCGAGAAGCACAAATCAGACCCATCGTGCCGGAGCTGCGTCGTCGATTAGATTGTCCTTGAGCTCCAACCGCTCCGACATGCTCTACCAGAAGGTCAAGCACGCCCTTGAGAAGTTCGCGGTCATTCAGTTCGGTGTCTGTCCCTTCTGCTGGGACTCTTCCAAATAGTCTATCGCTTATCCGTACTCTATATATATATATATATATGTATATTATATCTAGATATATTCGAATCTATCCCTTTTTTTAGTTTGGAATAAAAAGAGAAAAGTAAAAATAATTGTCAACGTCTACATTATATACGCAATTTCATTACCGCAACCATGAAAATAATATACATATACGTATACATATATATATACACCACTCAATTTCTGGTTGTTTGATGATGAAATAGAGGAAAAACCAAATGTTTGCTTAATCTTCTGTCGCGGATGTGTGTTGATTTGCATTACTGTTTTAGGTCAAATGTAGGAAAGGATTACTTTGGAGTAGATTTGTTTCTCCATCTCTTTTGCATTCTTCTGGCCGTGAGCGGCGGTAGAGGTTTTTGTGGGCGGTCTTGGCCTTTTTTTTTCTAAACTATTAGTCAAATCAAAAATAAATTTTATTTTTAAACGCTTTGATATTTTTAATAAAGTCAAACCAAATAAATCACTCACAAATGGTTTGAATGGTTTGAACTTAAGGTTATATTATTTACCCTTCAAAGTTTTAATATAAACTAAGAGCTAAATTAAAAAGTCACAATAGCACAAATCAAAATTCATTAATAGTCAAACTAAAAAACTTAAAAGAAAGGATTACATCTCTTTCTTTACCTTTTTTCACTTCTTTTGTGTCGTCTCTATGTGGTCTCAAGGGGCCAAAGTTCGGCATCAGCCTTGGGTTGATCTCAAAAGTTCTGGCCCTATGGTTGGGGGTCTTGCTCAACAATAATAAAATTACAAAATGAGAAAAGAAAAATTCAATTGTAAAAATGACAAAGCATCAAAAACCCCTTATGTGTTTCATTACTCGATCTTGATTTCAATATATGTGATAACTAAGTTGCATGTTTCACATCCCAAACATCTAGATTTTAAGTTCTCAAATTCGCAAAAGTATTTGAGTGAATCAAACCCTCGCAATAATTTCCAAAAGTTGTTCTTACAAGTTATCTTATATAGACAATATACTTTCTTTAGCAATTTACAATAAAAAGACCAACTTGCAAAATAATTCTAGCGAAACAATTGTACGACAAAATTATATAAATAAAACATGACTTATACTTATATAAAAGTTTGGCATAATATTTTGGCTCGAAAAATAAACAAAAAAGAGGATTTACCTCATTCAAATATATAAAAATCACAAACCAATTGGAGAACCAAAACCTTGACCCGACAATTCAACTTATAAGATCATCTCTAGTTTTATCAATGAAACATTTAACTAAGTTTGTACAACATTCTCACATGAAATATGACGAAAATATGTATATACTTAGATCAAAAATTCAACCCCAAATCCTTTGGCAAACCCTCCTATTTATAGAGCTTTTGAGAGCATGCCAAAAGCATTCAACCCAAAATTAAATAAAAATAAGATAAACAAAGAAAGAAAACGTTTTTCTCAAATCAAATAGAACTTACAAGGCTTTATTTGGAGATTTAAGGCTGATGATGGAGAACCAATGGAAAGAAACGCAACTGAAGGGAGGATCCTAGAAGATTGGGACACCTGGCAGCAACATATTGGACATCAGCTTGCTGAAAAGTGCTAGCATAGAAAACAGGGACAAACGTGGGCCCGCAACATATGTTTTGGGTAAAAATTATACAATCTGATCTTTTTTAGGGAGTAAATTAATATATTTCTTTGTTTTATAAATATAACTTATATCTTTCTTTTTTAAAAGTACATATGTTGGGAATCCTAAAATACCTTCTAGATAAATATTATTATGTGTTGATGCTTACTTGTCTACGGTGACGAATCAACACCATGTGTGGCTGCACACGGTGGACGGCTCTTCTTTGCTCATCTTTGTTTGCTTGGACGGACCTACAACAAGAGGAGGGACGCTTCAAAGGTGAAGGGAAAACTAGTTAGGTACCAAACAAGGGCTTTTCGATGCTTAAGGTAGGTGCTACTCGGTAGAGAATGGGAGCTGGTTAGTTGGGAAGGAGCACGCTTGCTTTGAGCTACAATATATGCGCTTTATTTATAGGTTGTTACTTGAACTGAGTGTTAAGTAGGTTTTGTCCATGACCCGTGTGTCACATCAAGGCATGTCAAAAGGCAAAAAAAAAGTGTTGTGGCCTCTACCGATGGATTAGTTCCCATCCGATCCGCCATCTGTTGGCCAGTGATGGTGAGTAGCAGCATCCTTGCAAGTTACAGAAATTCGACCCGAGCTAGTGTTTGACTCGAGGAGGCGACCATTCATGCCACGGCCTGGAGGGTCCTAAAGAGCACCTCAGATAGACGATCCGAGCTAAATAAGGTTGGTTATATGCTCCCAATAGCTCCTATCGAACATGCTTGCCGACCACTTGGAATAGGGTTCCTAGATGGTGGCGCCAAGCTCACCCCCAACAGTAGCCCCCTAGTTCACCTTGTCGGTGCTCGACCAGGTGGACTATGCCGAGAGGATAAGGTCGGCTCAGGATGGAGCTCAAGCGGCATTTGGGGGAGATGTGAGATGGAAGGTCACGCGATGAAGCTTGGAGAGACCGTCGAGGAACCCTATCATAAGTGGTCAGTAAAACTGCTAAGCAAGAGCAATTGGGAGCATATAACCAACTCTATTTAGCTCGGATCATCTATTCAAGGTGCTCTTTAAGACCCTTTGAGCCGCTGCATGAATGGTCTCTTCCTAGGGTCAGACACCAGCTCGAGTCAAATTTCTGTAACTTGCAAGCAAGCTATTACTTGCCATCATTGGCCAACAGATGGCAGACAACCCACCATCAGATGGGAACTAATCTACCGACGGAGGCCATGACACTTGTCTTCTACTTTTTGACATGCTTTGATGTGACACACAGGTCATGGGCAAAACTCACTTAACACCTGGTTCAAGTGGCAACTTATAAATAGAGCGCATTTATTGCAGCTCAAAGCAAGCAAGCTCCTTCCCAACTAACCAGCTCCTGTTCTTTGCCGAGCAGTACTTGACCTGAGCATCGGAAAGCCCTTGTTTGATACCTAACCAGTTTCCCTCTCACCTCCTAAGCGTCCTTTTTCTTGTTGTAGGTTCGCCCGAGTAGGCAAAGACAAGTAGGAAAAAGCCGTCCACCGTGCACAGACGCATGTGGTGTTAATTCGACGTCGCACATAGGTAAGCATCAACATCCTGTATTTAATTTTTGTGACAAATTTTCTTATTTTTTGAATAGTTAAATTGCTAAAGAAAAATATACATGCAATCCCTTATTTTTCTTATTACATTACTGTACTGTTTTACCACCCAATTTTTAAATTTTAAAATTTTAAGTGCTATGTTTATATCATTAAAGGATTATCATTAAGAAGTAGAAACCTAACAAAAAAATATCATTAATTTAATGAGATATGACTATATTGACATAACCATTAAAGTATGTCAATAAATTTCTTACAACACAATAAGCAAAACTTAATAAAGGAATATCATTAGTTTAATGATATATAATTACATTAATAAAATCATTAAAGTCGACAATTTCATTAGATTACAAAAAAAAAAAAAAAAAGATGGCATATCATTAATTTAATGATATTTGGGATATCAATTTGTCGATACAAAAATTCCATCTTTTAGCTAAGAGAATTTTAAAATTGTTCTTTGAATACTAATTTGAATTTAAGCAACAAACACCTTAATTCTAGGGAATTTTTTTATATAATAATATTATAATCCATTTGAAACCTAAAACCTTCAATACGTATATTATTATTATTCTAAAAAATAAATTAAAACTAACAATAATATTATTAAGGTTATTAACGTCTTTATACATAGGCATTAGGACATATAAAGAATATTAATAAACTAGAGACATATTTTAACTCTATGAATAAAAAAAGGCCACATGTCTCGTCAACCCTATGTTTTGGTGCTCGATTGAAACGCATGCAATATGGACACTCGAGAGCAAGTTGGGCCGAGTGATGGGAGCTGAAGGGAAGAAGCTGGGCCCGCTGGGCTTGGCTTAGGTGAATCTAGAACTGCCACATGGCAAATTGGCTGTTGTCTCCATGAGGTTTCTTAGCTCGGCTCAGTTGGCTTGGTTGGGGTATTTGAATTTGACTTCTTGTTTATTTTCCATCTGCAAAAATTTTTATACTACTTTAAATTCCAAATTTGCCAAAATAAATAATGGTTTGTTTGATGTACAGGCTTGGAGTAGTATAGTTTGAAACTTAATGTTTGAACTATGGGCTTGAAACTATGGTTTTAAATTGATATTTAGAACATAAAAGTTTAAAACAGTATATCAAGTTCGAATGAGAACTGATGTTTACAGAAATATGGTTTATGAGAGTAAAACGAGAATGAGAATGGTTTTTACTATAGAAAATTGTTCAAACCATATGAACTTGGGGAGGCAAAGTTTGAATTTTTGGGGTTTAGGTTGTTTTAAAACTGACTTTATGGTTTAAACTAATCTAAGTTATTACTCAATTAAATACTAGTTTGAACTGCCTGTATGTTGTAAACCACTTGAATCTACACACCAAACGTCTTGTTAGACAACACTTAAACATTTTCATTTAAAATATTTGAATAAAAATTATGAAAATGTTTAATTAAATCTCAAATAATTTAGCATTTTCAAATAATTAACAGTAATAAATGTATAATTTTGTGTGCTAATTAGGGTGTGATTCGAACTAAGGCCTATTTGGGATAGCTTGTGTTCTTCTTTTAAGCAGTAGAAGATTCAAAAGTAGAAGCTAGAGCTTTTTAATTAGTGTTTAGATAGTACAATGAAAAGAGTTTTTTTTTTTTTAATTTTAAAAGAGCTTTTAAATCAGTTTGGTTAAATAAATAAAAAACTCTTATTGACATAAAAGATAGCGTACTTTAAGGATGCAGAAAGAACTTTTCATTTGTTTTTCTTAAATAAAAGATAAAAAATGTAAATAAAAAAAACTTTTCATAAGTATCAAAAGGTTGGCCTCTCTTACAAGTGCTTATAAAACCAAAAACACTTTTCATATATCCATCCAAACATGTCAAAAAGCAGCTTTTAAAATAAATAAGTCAAGCAGATTTTTTTAAGCCTTTTCAAAGAGACTACTTTTCCATTAATATAATACACACACATACACACACAATTACAAGAATTTTTGTCTAGTACTTATCTAATCCTTCTTGATGATTATCTAGTACAAGAATTTTTTTTTTTTTTTTTATGATTATCTAATCCTTTGAAAACATACGATAAATTGAACTAAATATCTAGAAATAATTAGACAAAGTATTTAAATATCAAATATGTTATCCTTTCATCATTGTCACAATCTATGCATTAATCTACTGTGCCGTGCCGAATATGCGATATTCGTATGGTGTTTGCATATACCTAGTTTGCCAGACCTTTTACAGCTCTATGTATAACCCAAGGTTACTTATCCTTCACCTCTCGATGATCTCCTCCCTCAAAGTGATTCTTTCTCGCAAATGAGATCAGGCTTCAGCACCCCCACCCCACCCACTACTCTACATTTCAATCAGTTCCTACTTTGCTCTGTCAATTTCAGGTAATGTTTCTCCTTTCCTTTGTTGTTTAAATTTCAATGTGTTATTTAAAGGGTAGTATCACTCGCACTTAGATTCTACATGTCTGTCTGTTTGTTTCGTAGGTTCGAACTACAATTCGAATAATTTTATTGCAATATTTTCTTTTATAAAAATTTAAATTTTTATACAATTTTTTTTTTGTTCAAACCTGTGAATCAAATAGGTACATCTTTTGTTTGCTCCACAGTTCAATATAACGAAACAGTCCCTAATCTATGCCACAACATTGTGAAAAAGTCTTGGCCTCCAGCATTTTTTCGCTTTATGAAGAAGTAACGAGCATAGATAGAGTACTTTTAGTTTTTTCTCCATTCATTATTCATAATATAATAGGTCCCAACCAAATAAACAGTGGCACGCACTAGGATGGAGTCCAGTGTTTCGCTGGGAGCATGGATAAAACCCCGGTTAAAAAGTATTTTTCACATTGAATCATGTGCTGTTGTTGTTGCTCGTCTTGACACTCTTTCACCAGTTATGTTTCAGACTTTTTCAATCCCCTATGCAATCACCTTGCAGATCCTCTTATCTTTCACTCACTAGGTGTCAAATCATTCTTAGTGAATGGTAGCTTTCCAAGTTTTCAACCAAGTTGTTTTGGTTGCTAATCAACCAAGTTTGATTTCATCCTGCTTAGGACTAAGGCTCTCGTTTGTTTATTAGAAGAGATGGAGAATATAAAAGATGAAAATAATTGGGTGGATGAAGAATGCAAAAAATGAAAAAAATTATAATAATTTTTCAAGTTGTTTGTTAAGATGAAAGGAGAGTTTAAAGGATGAATGATATTTTTTTATTTAATTATTATATTGTCAATTTGTATTATTTATTTACTAATTTTTTAAGAATAAAATAGATTTTTATATATATAACTATAAGAGATTTGAAACATCATTCTATTCTTGAAGGGAGTAGATTTGATGGGTTTAAGAAGAAGGGTCATTTCTACACCTTTCCTCTCCTTTCTCTTTTTTTCTAACCAATTAAGAATTGAGTCTCTCCCTTTATTTCTCTCCTTCCATCCCTCTCCCTCCCACCAAAACCAAATACACTCTAAGCAAGAAATATTTTTTTGCTTCCCTTCTTCTTGTCTTTTTGTTTGTCGTTATATTGGCCATTGTGCTCTCATTATTTAACTTTAATTGAATTATTTTTTTAGTTGATGAAATATTTTATATCTAAATATGTGAGGGCCAATTTTCGAGTCAAGACTCATACGTTGTAAATGTATAACTTAATAGGTTGTTTGGTTTTTTAATAGCACTCAGTAGTTATAATTAAAAAAAATGTTTTAGTGTAAAATTTTCATATATTATAATTTTTAAACTAATATTTTTAGTTTAAATTGTCCTCCCAAATATTTTATAAATTGCACCAACAAAGATGATAGGCTTCCACACATAGATGTTGGGGAGGCTAGAGCAAATGGTGTCAAGTAGAGCCGGCAATTTTCTAACACGGCATGATGATACGATATAAAAACGACATGATATAAATGGGATTGGACCACACATATATTAATTGGGTCATAAATAGGTTGGCGCGAATAACACGAAAATAAACGTGCTTGATTCGTGCTAGTAAGTTTAACATGCTTTAACGCGTTTAATTAAACGTACTATAAACGTGTCAACACAATGCTGCACGACCCGTCTGTTTATATTAATTGGGCCATAAATAGGTTGGCGTAAATAATACGAAAATAAATGTATTGAATTTATGCTAGCAAGTTTAACTCGTTTTAACACGTTTAATTAAACGTGCAGTAAACGTGTCAACACGACACTGTACAATCCGTCCGTTTATAGCACATTTAGACCTAAAATAAAAAAAAATATAATTTTATAGGTTATGAGATTCAAACCTTGCATCTAAGGGTGTATTATTTAGCTTGCCTTCACCACACTAAATGAACATTTGGTGTGAAATAAAAACTTTGAATTTATTTGTTATGGTTTTGCCACGCTTTTAAAACTTAAAATAAAAAAAATTTATGATTTTACAGGTTTAAGAATTCAAATCTTACACCTAAAGGTGTATTATTGAGCTTTCTTCTACCACGCTTGATGAGCGCTTAGTGTGAAATGAGAGATTTTAATTTATTTATTATGGTTTTTAATGCTTTTGAGACTTAAAATAAAAATTTTTTATGTTTTTATAGGTTTAAGAATTCGAACTTTGCACGTGAGGGTGTATTATTGCACTTGTCTCTACCACATTTAATGAGCTTTTGATATAAAAAATTAACTTTTAATTAATTTATTATAGTTTTACTTTGACGTTTTTGAAACTTTCAAACATTCAAAAGTCCTACATAGAAAAGAAACCAAAATGGTTCTCTCAAGTCCCTCTATAAGGACGCATTTCTCGCCTTCCACCTGTGTTGCCATTTGCTAATGAAGCCATTTATGACTTTAAAATAATTTTCTTCAATCTGATTTTTAAGGATTGGAGGAATAATACATTTTAAAACATTTAATAGCTTAAAAATTGGAATATTATAATTTAAAGATAGGAATATTTTGATGTTATTTATGTTTTGAATTTTGAATTAGAAATGTTTATTATGTTTGAAGTTTACTTTGAGTGTTTTGTTATGTTTTGGAACTAAGCATGATGTTAATTTTTTTAATTTTTTGGTTATAAACGTATTATAATTGTGTCAACACGTTATGGCTTGTTTAATAATCATGTTAATCGTGCCGTGCCGTTTTACACATGTTATGGGTGTTTTGCATTTTAGACACATTTATTAATAGTATCGTGTTTGTGTTTAGCGCAATCGTATCGTGTTGTAATCGTGCTAACATGAACATGATACTACTTTGCCAGCCCTAGTGTCAAGCAGAATAAATGATGAAATTATTATTATCAGTTAAAGGATGAAAAGGTAATTCTACTTGTATTAAAAATGAGTTAAGACATGTGTTTGGCTAAGAGTTGTTTACACCACTAACTTAGTTAGCTACAACATAAAGCTTTTACATGTTACAGTAAAAAAAGTTGCTACAGTATAAAACTCTCACATGCTACAATAAAAACAGTTGTAACTAATAGTTCTCACCACCATATTAAGCACCCTATAAAAAATCTATAATTTTGACAATAGGAAAATAATCTACTAACAATATAAGTCACAAACTGTAGTGCACACAATTGATTGTGGTATAAAACTTGTCCATGATCGAGTAAAAATCCACTGAACACTCTTTTTTTTTTTTGCGTAACAGAACGCTACGTACTTTTGTTCTCTCGTTAATATATTTGAAAAGAATCCGTTTCTTGCCAACTTTCGTATAATTATATTCAGACATTTACGCCAGGCGAATGATGTTGAATTTGAAATGAGATTAGAAATTATCTCTTTGCTCCCCTCTTCTATTTTTTTCACATCCAAATGGTTACACGAGTAACAATTGCATGTTTAACAATAACAATTACATATAATATTTTCTTGCACTTGAAAATAATTTGTGTTGCCATGTCGTTCAGTTGTCCAAAAGCACAATTTTTATTCTACGAGGCCATGACGGAGGAGGAGGTGCCCGAGCCAAGTGCAACTCGATCGGCAACTTGGGTTCTCTATTGTTTTTTTTCCCCTAATACGTGTTGCACTGATTTATATGCTTTAGTTATTTCTTGTTCTCGTCTTGTTGCTTTATCATTGAAGATGGAATTAGAGACTAGGAAAATTGTCGAAGGAGATAAGAAATTAGAAAGGAAATATTTTAAAACTAAGAGATATGAACATATATAGGGGGAACTATTTTCTACTAGGTAAGAAGGTATAGAGAGTATTTTTGTACCCCAATACAAATTAAGCCTATAATTAATCTTAACCAGAAGATTTGACCACATGCAGAACTTTTTTTTTGTTACACTTATTAGACTTCAAACCAAAAAAAGCGCCAACATTTTGCTAGTCGAGTTAATAAGGATGGATAGATTAAAAGAGAGATTTTAAGTTTAAATCTCGAAAACAGGTAGCATTGTATTAAAAAAAGACATAAAATTAAAAAAGAAAAAAAGCATTGGTCAGAAGCTACTTCTAGCAACTCTTTACAAGCGGAGCACCGCACAAGCACCGGTTCTCAAAATACGCGGAGTAGCCAAACCTCTGCAACTCTCCTCCCACCGGAATCTTCCCACACAACCTGTTGTAACTCACATTCAGCTTTTGCAAACTCAGCTCGGTCAGCCCGACCGGGATACTCCCCGTAATCTTGTTGTGGTTAAGGTCCAACCACCTCAACGTCTTCGGAAACTTCACCTTGGACAGGTCGAACTCCAAGTAGTTCCTCGACAAGTCCACTCCCCTTATCGTCTTCCTCGAATCGAACAGCACCGAAGCGTCGCCTTCGAGCTCGTTCCGCGAAAGGTCTATCGAGGTGAAGTCGTTCTTCTTCCCCAACGACGCGGGAATTTTCCCGGACAGCTGGTTGTGGGAGAGATCAAGGTAAAAGTTCAAAGCACGAAATGCACCAAAAGAGTCCGGGATTGGTCCGGTGAGCTTGTTTCGGTCCAAGCGAAGCGAGTTGAGGTTGGGAAGCTGAGAGAGAGAGCTCGGGACCTGCCCGGTCAGGCCGTTGAAAGACAAATCAAGGGATAGGAGATTCTTTAGCTGGCTAAGAAATTCCGGGACCGGTCCGGAAATGTTGGTCCAGCTTATGCTTAGGTAGTTGAGATTGTTTAGTTTGGCTATGGCGGGTGGGATTGGACTGATGAGGCTTTCGTGCCTGATTAGGACTAGGGTTTCGAGGTAAGGAAGGTCGCCGAGTTGGGGTGGGATTTCGCCGGAGAGACCGCCGGAGATGGTGAGGGACTTGATGCGGTGGGTGGTCTCGTCGCACTTGAGGAAGGACCATTTGGTGCAGCAATCGGATTGTGGGTCCCATGAGGTGAGGACATAAGGGTTGTTGAAGGCTTGCTTGATTTGGAGGAGGACTTTCTTGTCTTGGGGATTGCAGAGCTCGGAGAGACAAGGATGAATAATGGTGGAAAAGCGGAGGGTGGAGATAAGGAAGAGTGTAGCGAGAAATGGGAAGTCCATTTTGAAGTGTTGGAAATCATGTGATTTGGTAGTTTGATTTTGGTTGGATTTATAAACAGGTTATGGCATGTTGCAGTGGAAAAATGTGGACAACCGGGTCGGATTGCTTTGACACTTACGGACTATCATGATGGCGGCTTTATAGTTCAAGGTTTACATACTGTTTAGCATGTTAATTGTAACTAAAGTTTAAATTTAACAACAGTAATATATTGTAATATATGTTAATGTTATACTGCATTTATTTTTTGTTTTATATAAAAATTATTAAAAATTTTACACTATTTATAATTATAATTTTTAAGTTAAAACTAAAATGTTAAAAAAAACTTAAACATTAATGAATACTTTTGGAGAATTTTAAATACAAAGATTTACACTTAAAAATCTAGTACTCAATGTAGAGTACTTGAAATCATATTCATACATAATTATTTTGGAAACTTACTTTTTATATATCTTATCTGTATTTAAGTAAAGTACAATATTTTTTAAATCATATTTTTTTATAAGTATGGTATAATAGGTAGTTTTCTTTATTTTTGTTAGCATGTATAAATCTCAATTAGAGTTGGATGTTTGGCTAAAAATGATTTATACTATAAATTTAATTATAAATAATATAAAACTTTTATATATTATAATAAAAAAAAACAAATTACTGTAATATAAAATTTTTATATATTATAATAAAAATAATTTTTATCACTAACTCTCACCACTAACCAAATAACCTGTTAGTCTCCTTTCCACACCTGTTCTTCATCCAAAATGGAAAAAAATGTGGTGAAATTCATAGATCATTACGGTTGGATTTATATGCATGTTAATGCCAGTATTCACATGCAGAGCTGACAAAAGACGCTGTTTAAGTACGTACGAAAAAAAGTAATACTATTGGCACGTGAAAATGCTGTTTCTGGGGAATCGGGAAAGTTGCACGCGGAAAAAGTACTTGTAGTTTATGCTCCCCTCTAGATAATTTTGGGACACATTCAAGTGTAGTGTTGACGACAAGGTGCACGTGCCTGGTCGTTTTTATTTTTCACTACAAAATTTGAGCAATCTTTTCAGTTAAACTCTCTTTAAAAAATATTTCAGTATTATTACCATTATTTCTTTTAAAAAAAATTGATCGTAACAGAATTTATTTTCTTAGGATAATTTTTTATATGCAAGGATGATATATAGTTTGTTGGAAATTCCTTTTTGTGTTTTATTTAAGCATTAAATTTGTAATTTTTTTTTCATGTAAAATTTGACAGTCGAGAAAAATTGACATTATTAGTTGTATATATTTTTATAGGTTATATGTTTGATAAAGTTAAAAAAGAAAAGGAGAAAACGAACCGAAGGATAAGTTTTTTTCCCGAAAAAGAAAAGAAGCCGTAGGATAAGCTTTTGGTAGCAAAAGAATATTAGCCTTTTTTAATAGAAAAAGATATTTTAATAGCGTTCACTCTTTTAAAGCTTCTGTTGGGTGTAACCGTGTGAATAGTAGCAAGATAAAATTAAATATAGAATTTTCTTCACCTTTTATCTTTTTAAAATTCTAATTATTATATTATAAAATTCTTACACGTTATAATATAAAAATATATCAAAATATAAACTCTTATATATTATAGTATTAATTTAAATTCTAATTATAAGTTTAAACTTAATTCTCAAACAATCTCAGCATAAATTACTTAAAGTAAAACACAATCAAAGAAAATCTACTTCTTTCCTTTTATTCACTTGATATTTTACAATCTACTCTCCAAATATTTAGCGCCTTTGCAAACACAATGTCAAAAAAAAAAAAAAAAAGGCTTAGACCAAAAAAAAAAAAAAGAAAAACGTAAAAAAAACTATGTATAGGAATAGATTTTCTAAGAGAATATTTGTAATTGCCAATTGGTTTAAGGAAATGGTGTGGTAAGGCCCTTTAAAAGGGTCTTATCATAATACTTATTTTTTGACATAAGATTTACATCTAACGGTTTAAATAACCAAGCTTATCAATATTAAAATAAGCCCAAATGTATCACATTATCAAAAACTAAAAAATTCAAAATGCAAAAACAAAATATAATAATCTTAGAAAAAATAAAACCAAAAAATACATTGGGTCTTGCTATGTAGGGTCTCACCATAGGAATGGTTTCGACACAGGAAGCGTTCGAGCAAAAAAAAAAAAAACAAGAAAAAGATTTGCTATTGGAGGGTCGGTGACCTCTAATTACACGATTTGAGGCGATCCACCCTCAAGGTCGTGACGGAGCTGGAGTCGCCACCATCATGGTACTGTCACGATCGTCGACCATGGTGGTTCTGTTGCGGCCCCAACTTTAGAGTTTTTTTTTTTTTTTTTCAATTTTAATTTTTCTTTCATTCAAAAAAACAAAACTAGAAAAAAATTTAGCTACAGAGATGATCGTGGGTTGTGCGATTCGTCGCGATATGCCTTTGCGGATCACCAAATCTCAACGACATGGAGGTGAGTTCATGATCGCAATTTCTCAACACTCATGAGTGGGTTATGCCGTTGATGGGTCGTGACGCCTCTGGCCCCTCTGCCTTTATGGGTTGAGACCTCGCCCCTTGCGACTTGTGGTGGAGATAGGGTGGTTCATCGATTGTTGAGTTTGTAGAGATGAGGGATTGCCAGCGTATACAAAGATAGCGTCCAAGGTGGGGGTGGTCGGAGGGATTTTTGGTGGCTACTTTTTTTGAGTTTTCCTTTTCCTTTTCTTTTTAATTTTAATTTTACTTTTATTTTGCTTTTACTTTTGTTTTGCTTTTACTTTTGTTTCAATTATAGGTTTTTTAATTTTAAATTTATTTTAATTTTGATTATGCATGGAGAGTGTATTATTATTTGGTGGGGCTAAGTTTTTTAAGCCATTAAATTAAAATTCAATGGTTTAAGTAAAACCCTTTTTAGAGGATCTTACCCTAGCATTTCTCTTGGTTTAAATATTATTTCAACAAAATACTAAATATATAAAGAGATAAAAGTGAAAATACATTGTAGTTTGAAATTTTATTTTCATTGTTTTTCCAAAATCCATGTCTCTTTCTAAAAATTACAACATTATCCTCAGATTTTGATGATTTAGTTTCAATTCCACGTTGTTGACCATCTAGATAACTATGTCCTTTATTGACTCTTTGCCCATCAATTGTTAATCTTACCAAACCCATAAATTAAACAAAGAAACACAATAAATTTTAGAGTGGTTATGACTATAGCAGTCATAAAATTTTAATTTAAATAATTAAGTATAAATTGATTAATTAGTGTGCCATTAATTTAAATTTTCTTAAATTAGCATGGTTTTAATTTTTCACATAATTTAATTTCATTTTTAAAATAAAGTTAATAACCAAATTAAATATTAAAAATTCTAGCAAGTTTTTATTTTATTTAAAATTCCAAAAAAAAAAAACCAGCATCTTTCCCATAAGTACAAAAATTGCCATTCTTTCCTATCCAGACATTTATTACGTGATTTTCCTTGACTTCTTTCTGAAAAACACCTCTTCCCCATGTCTGAAAAAATACAACCAAGGTTGAGCATGTAGGAAAACAAGTACACAGCAGAATTTTAAAAATTTTTAAATCAAAGTATTTTCTAAAATATAAGTTTGACATACTATATACATAAGTTAATCACAGATCTTACTAACCTTTTGTATACCGAGGTAAGCTCAAATCCATGTAGAGAAGAACATTCTAGAAGAGCGTCAACCAACTGGTCTTCTTTATTTTTTTTATCCACGATCAAAGTGTGAGTGGTCGCATATTGTACAGCTTTTCCTCTAGTGACTCTCCTTCCAACCAATTGAGAAGACCTAGAGCTAAGGTTTTAAATTATGAACAATAGCTCTCAAGGAGTTTTAGAGTTTCTTACACTAGAGTACTTACTCTATACTTCTCAACTAATCTGAATAACTAAGAAAACTCACCCCCTATTATAGAGTTCGAACTTGGGGTTAATCATTATTAGATAAGGCCTCAATTTCAAATCTGGATCAACTTCTGATGAAAATCATATCTAAAATGCGTAATCAGATTATCGCTAGATCGACAGTCTGAACTTATTTGTCGACCTGTCGAACTTACTCTATCGGCAGGCTAAACTAGCAGATTGGCTTGCCGAACTTGCGATAATTTGATCCCTAAGAATATTTTATTTTTCTACTCGAGATTTCAAAATAGAGCCTCAATTTTAATTCAAATAACCCAACAAAGAAGTTATCTAATCAAAACATTTATATATGGATAATCTCATAAAAAATAAAATATTATCCCAATAATTCAACATGTTTATCTTGAATTAATATACAAAATTAATTCAACTGATAAACTAATATGAATTATTAAATTTGAGCCTATTAAATTTTAGCCAATCTAATAATTTAACATAAGTCATCAATTTGTAGGAAAAGCATGTTATATTGTTACATGATTTATTATGAGCTAACAAAGGGGACCTGATGAACCTATATAGTTATATTTTATAATTATCAACTCTAACGCTACTCCACTAAAACCTTGGATTTGTATTCTCAAACTATATATAATTACGAAGCTTCAAGTAAGCTAAGTGTCTATGACATATTATAATGTGTCATATCCCCATAGGATATTCATAATCGGCTTAACGATAAATTCTATTTTACCTTCCCGATTATTTTTATCTTATGTTCTATTATTTCACCATTAGAAAACTTACTATCCAAAGACAGTATACCATTTGGTTACACCTGTGCATCCAATTGGTTGAGTGTTTTAGTCTTCCAATTACAAGATAATACATATAAGAGAATATCATTAACTCTACAAAAAGAGCTATGGATTCCATATTTATGAATAACAAGTCTACGCAATTAAAAGTCATGTCTTCGATGTACTGGTATGTGTACCATCATAAAATCAGGATGTCACCCTTTGGTACATCGAAAGACATAAGTCAATATAACAGACCCATTAGTCATTTTAGGATTAAGACACAACTCCTATGATTGTTTAAAGTAAATCGATTTACACAAACAGAATTATTAATCTAAATCAATTCAACTTTATGTCCTTATCCAATACATCATCACCTATGATAATGTACCAATGTTTCTACTCATAGAGTTTCACTCCAATGATCAAGACAAGCAATCTCACATTAGGCAGGTGGACAACATAACAATCTTAGCATGAATAAAGCACCTAACATTATTTCTTCGATTACAAATTTTATGATTTAGACCATCACATTTAAGATTCATGTCTTTCACATAATCTATCCATCATGTGCACGATTCTTAAAGGTTTAGATTGACAGTCTTAGACTTTTGTTTGTTAATAATACATTCAACAAAAATGAACGTAAAGAGAAAAACATTTGGCATATGAATAAATAAATAAACTCTTTATTGATAAATGTCTCCAAAAACATATTGCAACATTTTACTCCTTAGGATATCATGTCTAATAGAGCATGTATTGGTCTTTTTTTTTTTTTTTTAGAACAAGCACATTTTCAGACATTTCAAAATATAAACTATCTTTTTTCTCTCTCTCAAACGTCTTTCCCTTTTGCTTTCTATTTCAAAACTCAAAAACCAACCCTTTCTTGTTCAACAGCTCATAGACAAATTCCATCTCCATGGCCAACAAGCTCCAAGGATTCAAATTTTGATTTTTGACCAAAGTTTGGAAGTTTTCAATAGGGATTTGAGGTAGGTGTCTCCATAAAATAAACATGGTTTTAAATTTGTGTTTAAATTGAGATTAATGCATTATTTTCATTGTTAATCTCCTTGAAAAATTTTGATTTACGAATATATGCAAGTTTTGAATGTTGATGAACAAAAAACCTAAGTTTTATGTTACAACAAAAAATGAACTTTCATTTTGGTTCAATAATGGTGTTAGAAATATGTTCTTAATGTTTAAAATCAGATTCTATGGTTGCATATTGAATATTTTATGGATTTAAAGCTTAGAATCATATCGAAACATTTTTTGTTTTCCTTTTGAACAACTCTAAAATTTATGGTCCTTGATTGTAATTTTT
The DNA here is from genome assembly GCA_946598075.1 of Artocarpus hirsutus. Taxonomy (NCBI): domain Eukaryota; kingdom Viridiplantae; phylum Streptophyta; class Magnoliopsida; order Rosales; family Moraceae; genus Artocarpus; species Artocarpus hirsutus. The sequence continues at coordinate 40,369 of CAMOHE010047702.1, forward strand.
GTGAAAAAATTCATGAAAACATGTTCATTTGGATCATAGGACCTTTACTAATTGTTTTAAAATGGTTTTGAACATTTACAACTGATTTTAGTTAAGAAAACTTGAAATCTTTTGAGTTTGGTCACAAAGGAACATACTAGGCAAAAGCCCAGTACAAAAGGAGGCACAGCCGACCATGCACTATGCAGGGCAATCGACCGCCAATAGTAGCTTGGGCAATTGTCGTCTCCACCTAAGCCTATCAGGCCTCCCAACTAGCTTCACCTCAACTCCTTTGCGTCCCATCATGTAAAAACATTATAAACTCATGTCTTTGTGTCATAAAGTCTTGAGAAAACCAACTTGTACTTATGATCATTTTAAACATAAAAAGGCACACTAAGGAATGATTTGTACGCAATATGATTTTATGGTCGTAATTGTTCTTGTTTTGGTTACTCGTTAACCTTATTCAAAATCGTCAAGTTCAGGCTGTGCTAGGAGCTTATGTTTTGGCTTATTGAGCTTATGAGATAGAGCTATCGATGGATATTTTTGCTTAAGAGGTAGGATTCTAATCCTTATTTGGTGGCCTTGTTTTGAGTTGTGATGTTTTGGTTTGGCCAAATTAAATTACTTGAGATGAGTATGTTTTGACAAGTTATTTATGAAATGTGTTTTAATCATATTACTATGAGTTTGTGAAAAGTATGTTGTATGCAAATATGCTTGTTTTCATATTTTGGCAAATGAAATTGAAATCATGCTTTAGACTCAGAATAAGTAATTCTGAGCACCTATAGTTTTCAAACACCATTGAGGAGTGTAACTTTGAGGGTAGCTCCTTAAACCTTGATGGGTGTGCTTCGCAGTGTCGGCAATGGCTAAAACACTATAAGTATGTTCCTCTGTGTTATGTAAGGGTTGGAACTAAGAGGTGAATTAACTGGCTCATCTCTTTCTTTTACTTGTTCTTCTATATGTTTATGTTTTAAATATTTCACTCATTTATCCAAATGTTTTCATATCTGTTTATTTTATCATTTTATTATTTTCTCTTAAATGCTAAAGTTTGTTAAAAAGAAATCCTATTGAGTCTTTCACTTATTTTTTGTGTTTTAAATTAACCCCTCTAGGAGGTGTTAAAGTCGGTGCTAAGTAGACCATGAGACTTGCAGTTTTGATGCATAGTTGCACCTCGAGTAAAGATTCACTTATTTTGCAGTTTATTTTCTTTTCATTTCAGCCGAGGCATTTAGAACCCAAATTTATTTTATTTCCCTCTCTTCGATTTGTTGTAGATTGTGGTTGATGTTGTTTGTATATGTGTTTGATTTACTTTTCAATGTATGCTTCGAACATGGGATTGCAGTGTAAATCCTGAACTAATGCCAGAGGTAATAATTATTTTTTGAGGTTTTCTTTGGAGATTTTACTCTTTCTTCGCTCTTAAACACTTGGTAATATGCTTTTAATATTTATAATGAGTAGATTTACAAATATATATTTCAAAGGTATAATTGTTTTATTAGTTCTTTTATTATAAAGAGGATGGGTTTAAAAAAAATTATAATAATGTGTTTATCTATATTTATTTTAACTTAAACAAAAAAGTTTTAAAATTTTACTTATAGTTAACTTTTCTTAAACTCTTTTTATTTTTTAAATTAAACCTCCACGTTATACCTCAGGTTAGGGTCGTGACAAAGACCTATGTCTATGGGGCCATTCCTAGATGTTAAGCAATCACTACTATAAATTGTTTAGATGACGCCTAAAAGACGATGATATTTTACAATTTTGTCATTATATTTGCTTACCAAAATAGCGACATGGAGAAATTTGTCTATTAGAAATCCATATGATGCTTTAGATGATGGTTTTAAAAAACTGTTATCTAATATTTTATCGTCAAATATCATATGGCCTTCTTAATTTTCCAAAAAAATAAATAAATGATATCACGTGTAGTCATCACTCCCTTGATCTCCTTTTCCCTATCTGTTGTTGCCTAATTGCCCAATTAGACTAAATCTCTCTTTTCCTTAGACCTCTCTACTCTCATTGTCATTGCCTTATTGCCACAAAGTCCATTCCTAGCCCTTGCCCTCGCCCTTGCCCTTACCTCGCCTCGCCTTACCTCTGTTGCTTTCTTCGCCGTCCATCATACCTCATCATCGTCCCTCTACCATTGCTTCACATCGTTGCTACCTCCTTTGATTTAGTAATTATGTTATGTTATTTTTTCTTTAGTTATTTAGTTAATTAATTAGGCTTTATTTAGATTTTGTGAATGAATTTGCTTTGAAATTGTTTGAAATTAGTTAAAAAAATATTTTTATGTAATTTGTTGTGAGATAGAACTTAACTAACTTGGATATGTTAGTTTAGCTTGGATATGTTAGTTTAGTTTTCTTTAATTATTTAGCTAATTAGGCTTAATTTAGGTTTTGCGAATAGATTTGTTATTCAAAATTATTTGAAATTGGTTATTTGTTAGTTAGTAAATTGTTTGTATTACTTTATTTTTTGAAATCTTTTGTTTCTTTGAAAGAATTTTATTGCTACATATTATTTAGGTTTTGTAAAATTGTTGGATCATTGTTAGAAATTGTTAGAAGTTATTTTAACTTATTGTTGGATAATTTGTTGTGAGATTGAATAAAATTTGATTTTATTTTGTAGGAATGGATAAGAAATGGATATATGCTCATAAGATTAGTGACAAATATGAGAAATGGACAAAGGATTTTGTGGCTTTTGCAAAGGGGAATGTCAAAGGGAGTATGATTTGTTATCTTTGTATAGATTGTGAAAATTTTAGAAAACAATTATATGATAATGTTAGGTTTCATTTATATCGATATGAGATTGATTAGGCTTATCAACTATGCATATGGCATGGCGAGGAAGTCCTTACTTCATCATCAATGATGAGGGTAAATGTCCATGTTAGTTATGTCGATGAGGATGATGAAGGTAGTAATAGGGTTGACATAATGCAATACTGAAGGATGTAGAGAGACACTATTATATAGTGGGTGTTTGAAGTATATCAAAGAATCTAGTTTGATTAGATTACATAGTTTAAAGGCATCGGGTGGGTGGTCTAATTCAAGTCGAATAGGACCTTTAGAATTTTTACATGAAGCATTTTTGAATAGTAATAAAGTGCTAAAAACTATGAATGAGGCGAAAAAGAATTTGAGTACTCTAGGAATGGAGTATGAGAAGATACATGCTTTCCCGAATAAGAATGCATGTGCGCATGTAATGAGTTTAGATAGAAGAAGGCTAAGAAACACATAGAGGGAAGAAAATGTGTATCAGCAAAGGTGTTATGGTACATTCCAATAGAACAACGCTTAAAGAGATTGTTTCACAATGCGGATCATGCAAAGTATTTAGCTTGGTACCATGATAGGAGGATCAACAATGGCATGTTGAGACATTTAGCTGATTCCCAAAGTGGAAGACATTTTATATGGGGAATCTAGGATTTAGTGCAAAATCTAGACTTGTTTAACTAAGTTAGCCACAGGACCCTCTTTTATGGTCATGAGATATTTCATATTCACTTAATGATTATACCTTTGTTATTCGCGAAAGAGATAAGAAGCACTTGGTCTGAAATAGTGGAGTGTTTCTTTGTGCTGATTCCATACATGTCTCCTTAAAACACAAGAATCTCTTATATGGAACAAGTACGCATATGGGAACTTGACTATTGAAATAAGAAATCTATAAGTGTACAGAATCATAGACAAGTAATCAAAGCCAGAGGGAGGGGGGCTAGGGGGCCATTTTTGATAAATTTTTTTAATATATTTTAATAATAATAGTAGTAGCAGCAGCAGCAGCAGCAGTAGTAGTAATAATAATAAGACCATGCATGATTTGGCCCCCTAGAGTCTTTTTCTTTTACTTCAATCATCATGTAGGCTACCAAAATCTAAATTTTCAGCCCAGTCCAATATTCAGCATAGTATCTAGCATAGTGTCTTACATTGTCTATAAATCTTGTCACTGAGCATCAAAGCTTAAATTTGCTGAGCTTTCTCTCTCTCTAAAATTTTCCATTCTCTCTAGAATTCTCTCCCCCTCTCTCTAAATTTGAAGCTTGTTCTTAATTTTCTACATCTTCTCTCTTGTTTTTTCTCATAAACTCGAATATCATCCATAGCCCTTCAACCATATTTCTTTCTTTCTTTCTTTCTTTCCTTCTTGTTTCTTTATTTTGTTATTTCTTGTTTCTTTTTCTTGGTTTTCCATGGATCCAAAGTACGATCACTTAAGAAAATACTTCATATCATTTTCCTCGAAGATTCTCAGGCAAAAATACAAGTCTAGAGTCACTCGACTGTATATTCTCATGTGTTTTGGAATCCTTGGTGACGTGAGGATACTGGTCAAAGGAAAAATTTATCCAAGTGACTTCACTCAAAGGGTTAGCCTTCTAGGTATGGATTCCAGTCTTAGTGCAATGAGAAGAAGAGCTCATGTCATCAAACTCTAGATGTCACAAATGTGGGCGATAGAGCTGTGAGGGTAAGTGTCATTCGGTTGGATTTGTGTCTATAAATAGGGAGGACAAAATCCATTTCTACAAAGATAGCTTTTCTAAAGAGAACTTGGATGACCTCCACACTTTTCTTCAGAACCATCCGGGTGGATATGTCTAAGGTGTGATTTCTTATCTTTGGCCCAAATTTCATGTAGAAAGACAACGTCTTAGGGATCTGGCATTTAAAGACCCTATTTGTCAGTTTGTAAGAAAATTAGATAAGGAGTAAATTCTTAATCCATAGAGGTCGTTTAAGTGTTTTCCAAGAAAAAAAAGTATTTTGTATCTTGAGTGTTTGTTTGTTTTAAATTGTCACACTATATGTTAAATAATAAATTGTTTTTATTTTATTATTATGATAGTTGTTAAGTATTAGCATTTCTTTTATTTAAAAAAATGTTATCTTGTCAGATGCATCGTGTGTTTGTTCCCATTTGTTTGTTTGTAAATTGGCAAAAGTTATATAGTTAGAGTCTTGTTTGTCAAAAATTGGTCTAATTGGATGTTAAAATGGTCAAAAAATATATAGTTAAAAGTTTCTTACCTTTTTAAATGTTCTATAGTAAATTGAAGTTTATAGCAGCTTTCTAGATTTGGTGCTTATGTAAAAAAGTTGTATAGTCATGTTAGAGTATTTTTTGTCATTTTGTTTTCAATTGTCAAAGGTAGTATAGTCAAACTGTTGTTTTCAAGAGTCATTTTGATTGCGTATTTACTTTTTCAAACTTGTTCAGATTTGGTACGACATTTTCTAACATGTCCAATCTTATTTTCTCATTTTTCATTTGTACAATATCATATTATATCTTCTTTTCTTACAAGCACATATTTTGTTTAGATTGTAAAGTAACCTGCCACCACCTATTTGTTATAACTCCTTAGTCCTTTGGTATTTCCATCTTCTTTAAGATTTCATTCAAGACTCAGTGTTTTAGGCAGAGCAGACTTAAAATAAAAACCTAAAAAAATCAAATAGTTAAAAAAAAAGATTCGATCTATCTTAGAAACCAAACATGTCTTCCTTTCATTCATCTAGAAAAATCGAAACCATTTGTGTCTTCTATGGTTCCAGTCTTGGTTCCAATCCCAATCGTTTCCAACATTTTTTTTCATCTTACTATAATTTATTATTGAGTGATAATGCCTCGATAATGAAGAAATCCATCATTGGCAACATTATTTGACTAGGACATTCCCCAAGAATGTAGTTTTCTCAATAATTTGAAATCTACATTTTTAGGAATTACATTTTTGATGGATTTAGATGTGAACTTACCACTAGGCTATATTTCTAATTATTATTTACAATGCAAGCAACTATAACAGTTGCAATCTATACGATTGAGTTGTTTGACATTTCAGTTACAACCGTTGGTTTCAACCAACAAACAATACTCTTAGTAGCTACAGTGAAAAGTAAAAAATTGCTACTATAAAAAGCTCTCACATGCTACAGTTTTTAAACTAATATTTTCAATTCCATCTGTTCTCCCAAGTACACCTTATATAACTTTATGTGGACTTGTTTTCAATAGATATGTTTGTAAAAATAGCAAAAGTTAAATTTTTAGCCCAATTGCTATTGGTTGTTGTATTAGTTTCTTTTTTGTTTACTTATCTCAACATTGTCATTTTTAAATTACTTTGATATTAAAAATTCTTGTTTAAAAAGTTCAAAGCTTAGTAATTTCAAAAAGTAATTTACATAGCATTTAAAATAATATTATTGGTTGGAGCGCTAAATGAAATAGTAAATCAAATATGCAAATTTATTTCATATGCTTCGATTCAATTCTTAAATTGACATTGACATTTATGGTGGAGATGGTAGTAGCATTAATCCTATTTCTATAGTAAAAGATCTTGACTTTATATATAATTAGGATATTGTGGGATTATAAGAGTGTTTGGTAATCTCAGTTAGAATTATGGGTGCAGTTACCAAATAGTATAAAGCTCTCATATTCTGTAGTAAAAAAAAAAAAATTGCTATAACATAAAGCTCTCATATGGTGAATTACAACTATGGCTCTAACTACACTTCTCAAAGACCACGTATATATTAATTTTTCAGTAAAAATTATACAATTAGTATATCGTGTCTCTTTTTGTTTAGACAGTGAATCTAATTTTGACCTAAATTTATTTTAGGACATTTCAAGTGTGTACTAAATTTATACCTTTAACAAGTTGATGCTCAATTTAAACTATATTGAAAAGACCAAATATGCTTGAGTTTATTTTGGGTATTTTGTCATTAAACTAATCAAAATTGTCCATTAATTTTTCCATACTATGAATTTTGCTACACACTTGAAATTCCCTTTATATTTGATAAGATCCAAAATGAATTATATTTTTTTTCTGTCTAAATAAACCAAAACTACATGGTACATTTATATAAAAATCCTTAGTCTTATGATAATTGAATACGATAGTAATTGATAAGTCAGCACGAAGTAAATAAGAAATCATTTATCCTTAGCATGACAATTATGTCATTATATAAGTCTTATATGATTATGACATTATTTTTATGACATTTGATCATTAGAACATTAATTTATCAGGGCCAACAACAGTAAATACACATCTACCGTCTTGGTAGGATCAACTAAATTACGTAATATGTTTGTGACATTATTTCCAAGTATTTACATTGACTATTATTAGTTTTATGATGTTTGATTAGGTCATTTATTGGTTACCATTAACATTATTTTTTTGATTCAACACTAAGTAAATATCCGTGGTTTTTTTTGAGGATCCACATTTTCTTTTAGTGTGAGTTAAAAACAAATTAACTCTCTGGGTGCGATATTTTCCTATAAATAGTTGTTCACGAGGACAATACATGTCTTACCCCCAAATAAAACGGACGACACACTGTGGGCCTATTTAATATAGTTTTCAAAATAATTTTATTTTGGGAAATGAGAATTTGTTTAAGAATGATACTCGATTATTTTGGAGTTTTTATCTCAAAAAACATAAAAAAAATTTCTAAAAACAAACAATAAAAAAATTTCATATCTTCGACAAATAATATAAATGGTAATATAACAAAATTTTTTTAAGTGTGGTATAGATAAAAACTATGTTTAAAAGTATAGCATAACATGTAATTTTCTTTAAAAAAAAAATTCCAAATGGCCATAACTTTTGGTGCATATTTTACACCAATGCTTACATTCGCAAATAACACCGATCATTTTATGAATCTTCTACTCTAGGAAATCTTATTATTATTATTTTTACATGTCAGAATATGCATGTAATTATAACTCATGAGCTCTTCATCATCATGTATGCACCTTATTCAACTTGCCGAATCAACTTGCAATCTGGTAGCGGATCACCGCAAAGGCAGCAGTTGTGAACGTACGCCGAAGAGCTGAAGCTCTGCAAAAATCCGCCCTGCGGAATCATCCCGCACAACCTGTTGTAACTCACGTTGAGATGCACCAACGGCAGCCTGGTAAGCCCCACGGGAAGACACCCAAATATCTTGTTGTGGTTTACGTCCAAATACAACAAGTTATCCGGGAATTCCACGTTCCAGAAATCGAACGCGAACAAGTTCCAAGACAAATCGGTGTACAACATCACCTTGTTCGACACGAAGAGGACCGACGCGTCGCCCTGGAGCTTGTTCCATGACAAGTCGACGGAGAAGACGTTGATCGACCCCAACGAAGGTGGAACTGTTCCTGAGAGCTTGTTATGGGACAAATCCAATTGAAGTAGTTCCTCCAATCGCCCCAATGTGTCCGGGATTTGTCCTGTGAGTTTGTTCCATCCGAGGTTTAGCCATAAGAGTCGTGGCAGCCTACCTATAGAGCTTGGGATCAGTCCCGAAAGCGAGTTCCGCCTGAGGTCGATAAGTAGGAGTTTTTTGAGGTCGCCAAGGAAGGCCGGGACGGGACCGGAGATGTTCGTCCGATTTATTATGAAGAACTTGAGAATCTTGAGCCTGGCGATGGCTGGTGGGATCGTTCCCCTGAGGTTGGGGACGTTGTCGAAGAGGAGGATTTGGAGATAAGGAAGATCTCCTATTTGGGGCGGGATCGGTCCCGAGAGATCAGAGTTGGTGATTAACAGGGCGCCGACTCGGTTGGCCAGGTTGCAGATGACAGATGTCCAGTTGCAGCAGTCAGATTGTGGGTCCCACGAGGAGAAGATGTCCGGGTCGTTGAAGGCTTTCTTGATCTGCAAGAGGGCTTTTTTGTCTTCGGCGTTACAGAGCTCGGAGTAGGAGAGAGAAGGAAGAAAGGTGGAAAAGAGAAGGACGACCAAGACAATTAGGATTTTGAAGATTGGCATTCGGGTCTCCATTCTTATGTATTTATTTATTTATTTGTTTATTTATTCGTGTAGTGTTTGCACTTTCTTGAGTGAGAAAATTGGTGTGGTTGGTTAGACTTATAAATATGATTGAGGTTGTGAGACTTAAAACAAAAAGGTTCTTTTACAGTGTGGACTTCTACTAGTGGGGTTTTATTTTTATCGATAAATTTGATCTAATTCACTTTTTCTTTAACAGCTGTAAAACAAATATCTACTCATAAATTATATTTTCAGCACCACCCTGAAAATCTATAAAGAAAAGTAAGATGAGCATATAGATGCATGATGCTATTGTTTCTATTTTTGGGTCAGTTCTGACGAGATACATATATATTCACGCGCTAAAGTAGTCTAGCTACAAAGTCACACAATAATGCAAAAATATTAAATAAAATAATAGATAGGTCCAATGCAAGTGCTCACGCACATGCTACATTTTGCTTCAAAAAGTGTGAAAAATTTTGATATATTATTTTTGTATTTCAAATGTTTTTTTTTTGCTATTTTTTTTGAACTTTGAAGTTGTACGTAAACGTAATTAAACTTTTATTTTCAAAATAATTTAAAAACGTAAGTATTGTAATGAATATATAAAAAATTAGTTAATATGTCAAATAAATATTAAAATTTAGCATTGCATTGAATTGTATATCATCTAATTTTGAAATAGGCTATCATTGTACTATATAGTGTGTGTGTCTGTTTATATATTTATTTGTTTATTTCTTGACGTTGGTTGTGTTTGATTTTTTAACTTGCTTTTTAATCCAATTAATTCTTTGATATATAGGAAACGTGGCTTGAATTCACGTTGCACTAAAAAGTGCATGAATGATTATTGTTTAAGCTTGTAAACAAGCTTTAATGTGCCGTTGGAATTGAAATGTAGTGTAGTATATTTTAGTTCCTGACAGTTGCTTAGGTCTTTGAAGTTGGAAGTGAAGGTAAGCTGACACGCTGATTGGTTTGTTTTGTACTTTTTTTCTCTTTTTTTTTTTTTTTTTTTTTTGAAATGACAAGTTGGTTGCTATTACTTATAGAAGATATTCAAAAGTTTAGCCATACGGAAAAAGTGCTCTGCTAGGGTTTTATCTCCTTTTCTTCTACTAAGTTTGGTACGCCGCCTTGCACAGGACAGACTGGACTCCGGCGCCGGCTTCAGGATGGTCACTGGATGTCCGTCCCTGGGGTGTGGCTGGTCTCTACATCGGCAGGTCTGGGGGGTTGGCACATGGGATGGGGCGTTCGGCGTGGGCTGGGCAGCCGGAAGATTGCGCCATGGCGGTCTCCCTCGTGGGCCTTCGGGCTGGTCTTGGGCCTCGGCGTGGGTTCTCGGTGTGGAGAAGGCCGGCCTTTTGCAGGTGTTGGGGTCCTGGAACTCTAGAGGGGGAGGCATGGCCGGCCCCATCGGCGTGGGGTGTGGCGGCATCCAGGTTGATCGGCTTCCTAGGTTTTATGATCCCCTCTGGGCGGCGTCTCTCAAGAGTGTGTTTCGGGCCCAGTCGGAAAAGGGTGGCGACGGCGTGTGACAGACGCGCAGTCGTTTCTTGGCTCTCCTTTTGTGTGTTCGGCTTTGATCTCCGATGGGCCTTTTTGCAGCCTCGGCTTATGGTGGTCGGAATTTATCCGACGGTTTTGCTGTGCGGGTGTTTTTATTTCCTTGTAACAGATTAAAGGCCTGTATGCTTCTCAGCTGTTTGTTTCTGGTTTTGTTAGACCTTTATGGTCAGTTTGTTGTATCGGGAGTGGTTTTCCAACTCTATAGGTTTTGTTTTGAGTCCAGTCCATTAGAGGTTTCCCTCTATGGTGCTGTATGCCTTGCCTGTATCCCTCAGTGGATATGATGAACGAGCAATTGAGCTGTATCCCTCAGTGGATATGATGAACGAGCCATTGAGCGCTCTCTTGGCAGTATGCGTTGCCTGCCTCCCTCAGTGGGAATTTGGCAATATTCCCTTATTCGATTTATTAGATCTTACTGTTAGAACCGATCTGAGGTTGGGGTTGGATGTTCTTACGTAACAGGGGTTAGATGTTCTTATGTAACAAGGTCATCATTAGTATTGGAGTATGTATTTCTTTTAGTTGGAATGCAATTTCTCTGTTATTAAAAAAAAAAAAAGTTTGACCGTACGAGCCTACTGCTGAGATTATTGCTCATCTTAACAGAGATTTGTTTTCATGTCCTTTATATATATATATATATATTATGTGGAAATGATGGTTATCTCCCTTTATTGGGATTTGCCGTTGTGTGGGAATCGTGATGCATGGATGATTGGATTGTTTCTGAGATAAAGATATTAAGAAATATGATAGAACCTTCAAAAAAAAAAAAAAAAAAAAAAGAAAAAGAAATGTGATGGAAGCGTAGTACTATTATTTATTTTTTGTCGGTTGTCACATGATCCATAAGCTGCAAAAGCAACACAAAATATTTCTCCTGCAAAAGCAACACAAAATTATAGAGAAAAAATGATTGGTGGAGCATACTGTCGACTTTGTTGTTGTCTTTAAAATATAGATCAAAATATATATTTCTTTATATTAAAGAAAATGATTTAAATCCTAAGTTTAAATTCAAAAAAATAAAAATAAAAAAAATTAAACAAAATAAAAATCTGTAAAGGAGCAATTGGAGAGAACATAACTATTTCCTAAGTTTAAATCCTTTGCACTTCGAACTCTAAGTAAGGTTTGTTCCTTGGCAGATTCCAATTTGCTCGAAGAATCGTAATCTAATTTTTCTTTCTCAATTGGTCAAGTTTCATCAATTTATCCTAAGAACTCGATATAATGATGTCTATTTCCTTCAGAGCAATAGTCCGATTATTGATCATCAAAGCATTATTTGCTTCAAGGTTTCGAAGTTAGAAGAATCTATTATCATCATCTTCTATATGGACCCAAGACTGTTTTATCCCGAGTTCTTTACAAAAATGCCACTGAAATAAAGATTGGATTGTTTTATGCCAAAAAAAAAAAAAAACATTTGCAAAGAATATCACTGTCTCATCATTACATTTGATATGGTATTTCAAACATACCATATGAAGGGATTTGATGATATGAGGTTGAAGAAGGTATAAGTGAAATTTGGGTAAATATTAAAGAGTAAAATTGTAATGACAATAATTTTGCTTGAATAAGAGTGGCATGCCCTGCATTTTCTTTTTGGTTGTGGCAATTATCAATCCACATTTAAAAGGATGGCATTCAACAAAAAAACTCTCTTATTATTTCCTTTTGATCTTTTGTTAGTTGATAATTTGTAACTGCATTGAAAGGATAAGTGAGACTCGCATCAAAATTGGTACTTGGTTAATGGATAAAAATTTGGTTATTAATGTTTTTTTCTGCCTCAGAATTTCCGGTATCATATGAGTTTTCTTTCATTGAAGTAATGACATTGTCAGCGACTAAGTTCATCTCATTTCCTGTAGTTTCATAAATTTTACCATTGTTGTTTGGTTTCAACAATCACATTCTCATACTTTATATTAGGTTTTAAGACTTATCGTGATCATCACCCGGAGCTCAAATATCATCCATTTTTTTTTTTTTTTTGTTAAATGTATGTTTTGCTCAAATATCCAACGGTTTTCGACTTATGTATATTCTTGAACAATCATTTTGGAACAATTTTTCTTTCTTCCCTTTCTTCATTTTTTCTTGTTAAGGGATTGTTCAATAACCTAAAAAATGACAAGCCCAATGTTTACTTAAGCAGTCATTTTTAATGGTAATAGAGCATGGGACTCCTTTTAGACAACTAGAGTTTTCTGGCAAATTTGTAGCAAGATCAAAATCGATTAGAACTCTAGGAAAATGAATCAGTCTCTATCTTGTTCTGAATCATTGTGAAAAGAAGATTAGACAATTATCTTTCAAAAATATGAGTTGCTAGTTCCCATAAGTTTTACAATAATATTTTGGGAATGATTTTAGAAAGGTCTGAAATTTGCAAGAATAGCAAGGAACTTGAAAAGATCGGAAGACTTATAGAATTATTCTTGCTAATTAGGCATAACAACAATATGAAATAATTACTTTATACAGCTCATGTATACAAAAAGTTTTGAAATACATTCTGTTGCATTAATAATTTTAGTACCAAAACCAACACTGTATGCTATATATCAAAATTTTTTATTCTTTAATCCTACTTCTATGTTAACGTGGAATCTCTCTATGGAAAATGAATTTCAAATTATTATTAATTTTGAACGTGTTTCAAATCCAAAATTAGAATTCATGATATTCAAAATTTACCGGAAACTTAGATATTTTATTTTTTTTAAAGTAAAATAGAATCCTACAGATTGGGAAAGTAAACTAATTATTTTATTAGGTTGCCGCTTGAGGGCATAGTGATAAAAGCAATCCGTCATTAGTATTCATCACACACAAAGAAAATTAATTTAAACAACAGAACATCGTGAACTCCTTAAAATATTCAAGCATGCACACAAAGCCTTCTACACTGCCATAGCTAGATAGCATTTCGGTAGTGGAGGTCCACACAAGAAGCTACTTCCATATATGCCCAGGAGCCTAAATTTTGCAACCTTCCACCCTAAGGAATCCCCCCACACAAATTGTTGTAACTCACATTGAACCGTTGCAAATTAAGCTCAGTCAGTCCCACAGGGAGGCTCCGAAATGTCTTGTTGTACTTAATGTCTAAACTGACCAAGTCCTTTGGATTTTGAAAGATCTAATTCAAACAAGTTCCTAGATATGCTGATGTGCCAAGTTGACTCTTTGGTACCAAACAGTAGTGTTGCATCTCCCTTGGGCTTGTATTGTGACAATTCAATGTAGGAAAAGTCCTTTCTCAATGAGGGCAGAATTTTCCCAGCAGCTTGTTGTGGGAAAGGTATTTGCCCGTAAAACCGTCGAATGAGCATGGGATCGATCCTGTGAATTTGTTTCAGGCTAGATGAAGCCTTATGAGTTTTGATAACCTACTGATAGAGCCTGGGATTGGTCCCTTAAGGCTAATGTAGGTAAGGGTGTTGGACTTGAGGCCCGTAAGTTAACCACTGAGGTTCGGTATAGAACCTAAGATCTTAGCATCTCTTATTAAGAGGTCATGGAACTAATTTAACATAGGGATGGCATGATGGATCGGTCCTGTGAGGTTAGGGTTGTTGTTGAACATGAGGACTTCAAGATAAGAAAGGTCGCCAACTTGGGGTGGGATTTCTCTTGAAAGTTCATGACATTGCAGAAGGGTAGAAAAAATTTGTAGTCTATTGATTCACGCAAAATATTGAAAAACAAGATACGAGTAATTCGCTAATTCAAAAGAATTCCGAAAAACAAGAACAATATGAGAAAATTTCGATGGATTTTCATTGAATAACTAAATGAACTGAAAATAACAATCTAGTTTAGCCAATTTATAGAATTCATAATTCATAAAATAAATAAAAAGAAACCAGAAAATAATCCTAAATTCAGAATAAAAATTTATTACATGATCAAAAAACAAATTAGATTAAGGAAAATGTTTAAAATTCAAATTTGGCTTCAAAAAGTGTAATTTCCCTCTTCATCTCGATGGCTGACAGCTCGACCGGAGGTAAAGTAGTCCCATTGACCATACCTCTTTTTTCAACAAACCTTGTGTTGCATCAGTCCCTTTAGGGTCGGAAAGATTTGTCTTCAAATGTAAAATGGCTTTAAGTGATAAAGAAATACCTTAAGAGCAAAAAATTTATGGAAACACATGGACTCGATCCTTTTTCAGACTAGGCAGAATCAAGTCAATCACATTGTAACACCCGTCAAATTTTCATATAACGGATTACGTCAATTAATGACGATGTTAAGTAATTTCTTTATTTTATGTATTATGATATATGATATAATGGTACTAACCATTTTATTCTAAGTGTTATGACAGTTGACAGTCTCGTGGAATCGATATGCTCAAAGTGTTCATGCTTTTAATGTTGTATGTTTAATTATAATTTTTGTAATAATTAATGCTTTGATGAATTCAATCGGCAGGCCAAACCTCAAACCTTCGACAGGCTGAATTAAGTGATCAACAGGCCGAAGACTGGGCTGAACTGAGTGATCGATAGGCCGAAGACTATTGACGAGTAATTAGTAGAAATCACCCAAAATTTGTGACGATGATAATTGGATATGATTGGAATGATTGCTGATTAATTGGCACATTTTTGGCTTAATTGTTCTTATTTTGGATAATAGAACATTTGACTTTTGATTGATTGGATTTAATTGATGAAGTTTCCTCCTTTGAAACTGAGAAATAGGGTAACTTGAACCATTCTCGAAAACTTTGACTTTTTTCCCTCAATTCTCTCCATTTTCCAAGTGAAAATTGCCCCGATCTTAGTCAAAAATTTCTGTTAAAAAAAATAAAAATAATAATAGAGAGAGATAAGTTTCCTCTTGCATGATTATTTTTCACGTAATCTTTTTCTCAGACACACTCTCACTCTCTTTTCTCCTATTCTTCACGATTTCTTCCTCGTCTCTTCTCTATTTTCTTTCAATACTTAAAAGAAATATTGAAATTTCATTGGGGTAAATTCAAGGAAGTTTGGGAAGAATTTGTTTTGAGGTAAGAACTCATTTTTTGGTATTTCTGAAATTGTATCTCTCCTCGATCTAACTACTATAGCTTTGTCTAGGGATTTTATTTTACTCTGAAATTTTAATATATTGTTCATGCTTGTGTTATGTGCTATTCCTCCAAATTTCACGTTTATTAGATTTTTCTATGATAAGTTATGAATTTTCTCTTCTCTGCCTCTCATAAAAATTATTGCTGATTGTTTATGTGCACATAAATGTAGTTTTTGTTTATAGAGTAAATGATTGATACTTCCTATGAAATTTTACAAATATGTTTATGTATATGTTAATTTATAAATTTAAAAGTCTCATGATAATATGACAGATATTTTATATGTTGTGAAATTTTTATTAAAGCTAGGTTTTTAGACTGTTTTAATGAAAAATTTGTTGAACTTTTTGTTGTGATATTTTGTATGAATTATGAATATACTTGATGATGAAATATTTTTGTGGTGCTGTATTTTTGTATTTTAATAAGTTTTCATTAAAAGATTGGTAATCATTATGTTAAATTTGTGTGTGGTAGGTAAATTACTAGTAGATGCCATATTATATTTTATAGAGGTTTGTGTACAATATTTTGTACTATTGTATAAAATGACTATTAATATTTTATCATGTATACATGTTCATGTGTGAATGTAAATTTTATATATGAGCATATGTTTTTGGTATCATTGCCATGAGAATTGAATAGCAAGTGGTACATTATTGATGTATTTAAGAAATAAATGTACGTGTGATGAAGCATGTTATAAATTTATGTTTCAAGAAATGAAAGTATGTGCGATGTTATGTTGTGGTGAATAATTCGTTGAAAAAATATATTAATTGCCATTTTTTAATGAATGTATGACATAAACATAATATGAAGTGAGCATATTGAGACCGCGGCGTCATCACCTATAAATTAAGGTTAAGTAAGCTAAAAAGGTAAGTACATTCTTACCTGCAACATAATAAGTTTATGAAACGTTTAAAATCTATGTTCATGATGGTTTTATGATGATTTCTCATGATGATTATAATGAAGTATTATTATGGAATTTTTAAGGTATGAATGTTTATGCATGTTTTGATGATAATGTTTTTCAAAGCATAAAAGTATAAATATGTATATATGTATCATTTAAATAAGTGTTGCACAGCCAATGATATGTTATGTTATGATATGATAAGTTATGATGTCATGTTTGATTTGGGATTAGCTACTCCTCTTCTCTCATGACAGCGCGCCTATGATGATGATGTTTATGGTGCAACACTTGAGCCCTTAAGATAAAATGAATAAAGTTTTTAATATGGTCAATATAATGAAAGATATATTCCTTATGAAAATGTGCCTAGTGCACTATTATGATGATGATGATGATGTTCATAAAATGTTTTAAGTTGTGAGATATAAGTGTACTTATTAAGCATTAGCTTATTCAATTTTTTTCATCATGTTGCAAATAAGGGTAAGAAGGTTATGGATTAAACAGAGGGCATGAAAAGGCATGTGATCTAAGGACGATGAATTGCACACGGAAGAACGCCAAAGAAGGGATTTTTATTGATATAAACTATATTTTATAATTTTGAGTATGTCTATTTGTTGAATTTTAAAGATTTAAACTATGATATTTTAACCTTATAGTTTTATCATATGTCTTCTGCATTTTAAATTACTGAGATTTGTTTTAAGAAATAGATTTTTAACTGTCGGTCGGCCTGCCGACCATTACTGGTCAGACTGTCGATGTATGGATTGGCCTGCCGAATGCCCTGTATCGACCTGCCGATATTATTAATTTTAAAACCCCATTTTGCAAAATCTCGAGCGGCCTGTCGATGGATGAACTTCAGGTTGTCGGTAGAGTTTGGCTTGCTGAAGTCTTAAGTTCGGCCTACTAAACTGCGTATGCAGATTTTAAAGATGTTTTTAAAAGTTTATTCAGTTTGCTTTAGTATTGATAAACTATTTAAAGAATGTTTATAAATGAGTAATATATTAGATATTGATGTATAAAAAAAAATGCACGCATGGATCCTAGGTATGTTTTCTAATTTATGTTTTTAAATTATCTTTTAATAAAATAGTTTAGCCTAGAATAAAAGTATATAATGAATGAATGTAACGACATCTATGACGTCCGTAAAAGGGGTGTGATACACATTGAATCTAAACATGTCTAGTTTGGAAAGAACCGCATAGAAGTTAATGTCAAGAAGGAGGCATGAAAAAAGAAAAGTATTTTCTTCATTGATAATAGTAGGATCCAAAACTATGGGTCCATTTGTTTTGAGTATTATTTGGACTCAATGGACTCAAATTTGGATTCGAATATTAAGAATCCTCTAGATACGCATTTGTTTCTCTGAAAATCCAAATCCTTTGAGTATCAAAAATCCAAGTTTTTAGAGTTCTCATTCTCCCCTATACTTTTGATACTAGGATATCTTTGCTACAGTAAAAACTAAAATTCTCTCTCCTATATTTGAGGAAAAAATTATAACTTCTTCATTTGATATCCAATTAAGATGATTCTTTTTTCATTGTGTTCCTATTGAAGAGAGGAATAAATTAAGATCTATATAGCATATTTTTTAGGATCATTAACTGTAACGCCCCTATATGAGGGTTAACAGTTTTTAAATAAAATAAAAATAAAAAAATAGAGATAAAACATCAAAGTAATTTGCCCAGGACTTAAATAAAAACTCTCAAAATAAAAATAAAACATAAACAAATAAATAAACCACAGTTTAATGTAGCATCTTAAATTTTAATAATATACAACTGTCATCATCATCATTTCAACCTTTAACAAATTTTAATACAGTCATAGAAAGTGACAATCGATGCTTATATTATCATGAAGATCATTCTTTGCATTCGAAGCCATCCCAACGTAATATAATTACATAACTTCCTCAACTATTTTTCTTATAATCATCTCACACTTAATAAGTTCTAAAAAGAGGAAAATATAAGAGAATGAGCAACAACATGCTCAGTAGAGAAAACCATTACTTACCTTACGGTTTTATTCATTACCATATTAAAACTGCATGGTTAGTTAATTTACATCATATACAAGATTATAAGGTTTATTATGATCATACTGATAGGTTTACTTGTTTCTAACCCGAGAATTGAAAAATTCATAGAAAATAAAATATAACTCCGATTTAGGCTCATGATAGCTCATTGGAAAGCTTAGAATGTCTACTTTTAAAATATTAAACCAATTTACAAAATTCATTTTTATCTAATCCCAGAATTTCAAGAAAGAGCTACTTTCCATAGAAATAATACAAGGTTTATGGAATGTTAAGTTTTTCTTAAACCCAAAGCATATTATTCTTATTCAAAATTCCAAAACCATTCCAAAATAGGTAGTATACATCATAATAAATATATTCTTATGAGTTTTATATCAAAATCATCATCAAACCATATCTCTAGCCTTTCTTGCAAATAATGAGGAAAATATGCATTAAATATGGAGAAAATACATACTAAAGCTAAGTTTGAATTAAAGAAAACCTACCTCAAAACTCCTTTGAAAAACACCAAAGTTCGGGTTAAAAATCAAGCTTAAATTGACTCCAAAGCTGCTTCAAACATGGCTAGGAATTATAGTTACTTGGCTATAAAGAGAGCCTTATGCCTTGTGTCTTTAGTTAGAAATTGAAGTGAGAAAGGAGAGAATAAGAAACTAGAGAAGAAAGTGGTGATGGTTGAATAAATAGGCATCAAAATAATTAAGGAGCGGGAGATAATTGTAGGTTTATGGAGAAAGTTGTAGGAAGAAATAAATGAGCATTAAAAAGGTGGTTGAGAAA